>CM069907.1:36476492-36590502 GCA_036172215.1 Camellia granthamiana
GTGGTGTTCCCCACTTGCTCACCTACCTCTCTGCAAATTTTGAGGAAGATCGGAGTTCCCGGGACCTGAAAAAGTTCAAGAAAAGTGCACTTTCTGGCGCGAAATTGCTCTGCCGGAACTTCAGCTGCAATTTCTGACATGTGTCTTATTATCACTCATCAAAATCAAGGTGTATCCTTTTTGAGCTTGTTGTAACCTCTCCGGGAGATGAACCAGAGGCTGCGATCCAGTCGCCTTCGCCGAAACACGCGTTTCCTTGCTCGTTGTTTCGCAACAAACGGGCACTCTGATTTGTGCTCGTTCTGCATTGTTGTGCACATAACTTGCATTCTCATGAGCATCTTGCCTTGTCATGCATGATTTCTTGGCATTCCATACCTCTGTGTTTGAGCATGCGTTGTCACGCACGTTCCCTTCTCGCATTGCGATATATTTACTCACCGACACTGCGTGTGTCAAACTTTCGGAATCACAGGAATCACATTGAATATATGTTGTTAGCATATTGTTCTTGTTGAATTTCTCTCTTTTGCAGGCACGATATTGTATGTACGGTTCATTTGAGGCTGGTGCGACCAGACGAATCGCGCAGGTATCGTATCTTCTCCGTGTGAGACGCGACGAGAATTGAATAATCCTCCGCATTCCCAACTGCATGAAATGCAGTTGTTGCTTTGCATTCTTGCTTAAAACTGTTGCATCTATTTGCGAATACTTGCTTCATTACAGCTTGCTGCACTTGCATGATCATTAAGTTACATCTGGCTTCGTGCATACCGTTTTGCATTTTGCCCCTTGCCTGCAGGCACGCCTGCGGGCACATCTCTGTTTATCTTGTATGATTGTCTAAGTCTTCGGCCTTGTCAAAAATGGGTCGTCTCTGGGCTTTGACATTCACTCCCGTCATTTGTGACTTCCGAGTTCTGTCAAAGAGGGGCAACTGTAGACACTCCATTTTTGACCGACCTTAAGACTCAGACGTCACCGATTGAGCGCTCGGTGGTGTTGCATATCGTGCTCGTTCAGAAGTCTCAGAGTCGCGGCCGTGAGCCCTACCTCCGGGCTTCCGAACCCTCTTCTGTGCCTTGCCTCGGTTTGCGAGCCATCCTTGATTTTCTCTGTCTTTCTTCCTGAGGGGAGGGAGAGGTCCCGTAGACCATCCCTCAGTGGCCGTAGGCTACATTTCGTGGCCGTAGGCCATTTTGCCCATTTCGGAGTCCGGTTCCCGGTTTTCGGAGCCGTCAGGCTGTGTGCCTCGGTTCGGGACCGCCTAACCATCTCCGATTCCTCCAGTTTTTGGCATACATCTCATTTACTCCCTTTCGAGGGACACTGGGGCCTGAGAGACCCACTTCGTGGTCGAATGCCACTTTCGGTGCTTAACGGCCTATTTTTGGGGACCCCGAACTGCGTGTTTTGGCCCCCGAGCATTCGTTTTGCATCGGTTTTCGTTCATTTTTCGCAGGTACCTCTGTTTTATCACCAAGAAGGTCACTGAAGGGTGGGAGGCCATCAATTGTCTCAGCAACCAGTTATGCTCCTCCGGCGCCCTCCGATGCCCGTTTTTCTCACTTCCGAGCCAATGTTGACCACCCTAGGAGCATTTTCTTCAAGCCCAAACCACATATTTGTATTGTACACACATGGGAGGACCCTAAAAGTCTATGGCCGGCCAGTAACTCAATTTGGACCTTTTGAACCCCTTTTAAAAGTGGCTTGTTGTCTCTCATGTTTTACAGTTGCCAGTTTCCAACCACAGGGCCTTGCTGAGGAGACCTGGGAGGACACCAATATCTGGTGGCCGGCCAGAAAATCCAACTTTCCATTTTTCCCCTTTGGCCGGCCGGCCATAGGGGGTAGCAGGCCGGCCACCTGCAACAAAAGTAGCAGGCCGGCCATAATCCTTGGGAGGTGTGCTTTACAGCTGTATAGCTGTTTCCCCCAAAATATCTGATTTCGGGGGACTTTTTGTATAGAAGGGAACTTAATCCCTTAAGCTACACACTTTGTCTCTCCCTCTCCCCTCCATCCTTACACACAACAGCAGCTCTAGCTCTCCCTCAAGGTTGGAAAATTTGCTCTCAAGCATAGAGACACATATCTCTCTCTATTCCTCTCATTTTCTCAAGTTTTGGCTCCATTTCTTCACTATCATCAAGCACCACCATCACCACTCCATTCGAGCAGCGAGGAGAGGTTTTTTCAGAGGCTTAGAGGCAACATTCCTTGGTCCAAAAGGCAGCAAAGAATAGTCTTCAAGGGTAAGTTCACATTTCCCCTCTTTGTAGCACTTTTTTGTCCCATTTCTTAGCCCTATTTTCTTACTGTTTTGGGCTCCGGCCCTAACTGAAAGGGTCATTCTTTTGAGCCATTATTCATGTTTGTTTAAGGGCTCAACCCTGTTTGAGCCCCCCATTTGGTACTTGCTTCAATACCTCTTTGTATGCCATTATTTTGCATGATATTTCTAGCCTATGTGTGATCTGTTTTCGAGAATAATGTAAACTGTAAGTGGGCCTATTTTGAGCCCCTCTTGAACATTGAAGAAGGGATCAACCCTTTTTGGGCCCCCTATCTTGCGCTTACTTCATAATCCCTCCTATTTACCGTAAATTTGCATGATTTGTTTGGCCTATATGTAAATTGTTTTGGAGTGTGCCATGAACTGTGAGTAGGCTTATTTTGAGTCTCTCTACAACATTGTAGAAGGGATCAACACTGTTGGGGGCCTCCATGTTGTACTTACCATTATACCCCTCTTTGGCCCCCATTTTTGCATGCTTTGTTAGCCTATTTTGCTTCTGTTTTTAGGCCATGATCAGAACTGAAAATAGCCATATTTTGACCTTTTTGGCATATCTTATTAAGGGTCTTTGGCTGTTTGGTGAACCCTTTGTATACCTCATGTTATAGCCTCTTGTTGGCCTATATCTTGCATGGCATTTTGAGCATGTTTTCATACTGATTTGAGGCATGTCATCTACTATAAATGTTCATATTTTTGGTCCCTCTTCAGTGTTGTAGAAGGGTATTTTTCTGTTTGGGCTTTGCATGTACCACTTGCTTCATTGCTTCCCTTGCGGAGCCATTTTTGCATGCCATCTTAGCCCTACTTGTGATTGCTATTTGGCCATGTTTTGTTCTGTAAAAATGTGATTTTTGGGGCTGCCTTGCTTCTTCTTTTTCATGTCATGTTCAAATTATGCATGTATTGTATAGCTATAAGTCATTTTGGATGCCTAGTTTTGCATTTCGGGAGAGATTCCTCGCATCGGGTTTCATTTCGCCTCATTTCGGGGCTGTTTCCCCCCTCATTTTGCTACTGATTTTTGCATGTTTGCATGTCATATTCCATGTCTTTTCCATGTCTCATTAGAGTGGCATTTCGGTGCCTGAGGGTCCGTTCTCGGTTTGCGTGCCCGCGGGCACGTACTTCGAGGTGTCTTGTTTTCATCCGATGGCTTCCTATGTGAGTGTGGCTGAGGCTCTCTCATGTTGGTGTAAGCCCATTATTGCATTGTGTATGCCATTTCATCCGTAGCATTGTGTATGCCCGGTTGTGTATTACCTCGTATAGCGTGTATGCCATTCCATGACATTGTGTATGTTAGGATTGCATATTAGCTGCATTTCATGCATATCATGCATATTGCATCGTGTTCGGGATAGGAGTTAGCCCGGGCACGGGAAACGAGACGCGTTTCGTACTCTGAGTAACGGAATGTGTCTCAATTCCCAAGTCACCGACACTCCGGATTATCCGTGATGGAGTTAGGTTTTGTTGTAGCATTCATGTGCATTCATCCTATATTGAGTTGTGCAATTCGACTCCTCGGCCATCATGCATCGATATGCGTGATTGGTGGCACGAGGATCGAGACGTGCATATATTTGTGAAATACATTGCTATGCCCCTTTCCTGCTCTCTGTTGCAGCAAAATCAAGAATCAGCAACTTTTCGGAGTCTGGCACGCATTTTGAGAAACATTGCAAAACAGAGGCTAATCGGGGCATCGCCGTGGATTTCCGCGCAAAGCAGCCCAAACATGTAGCATTCATCAGAATCAAGGCAGTCCCCGGCTTGCATGCCAGTTTACAGTTTTCTTAGTTAATTTGTTAATTAATTAGGAATTTGTATATTATTCGGACTGTAATATTTATTTGGACTGTATTATTCTTTCATTTGGGACTGTATATTTATTTGGACCCTCTGCGTGAGGGCATAATTGTAATAAGTGTGGGTGAGTGTGATGTATGTCTTCCAACCCCAAGTCTTTCTTCCCTTTTATTTACCCGCTTATGATGGTTAGATTAGGGCATATTTCAATTAGCATACAGTATGACAGCATGTTTGCATCATTCATCTGTTTTGCACGCACCGGGCTCGGCACATCATACTAACTGCATTTGTATTTCAATTCCAAGTTGAATACATGTTAGCTGTAGCATTCCATATGCCATGTTTAGAATAGCCGAGCCTGCTATAGTTTGCATTTTTGCATGCGTTGCATTAGGCATTTCTGTATACTTAGGATCACGCATGATTTCTAATGTAGTTTCTGTTTTTGGCTTGGAGTACTCGGTAAGTTTTATGCTTTAGCATCCTTGCATGCGTGTGAGTGTTGCCATGAACAGCATGCTTACCATGAGGCTATGTGCTTATGTGATATAACTGCCTTGAATGCCTGTGGGTGGAGGTTGTGTTATTTGGATTGGGACAATTCATCAAATGTTTGTTTTAAGCCCACTAGATAGTGGCAAAATCATGTTTTCTTAAGCCCACCCGAGGGTGGCAAATCCACGTCTTAGCCTACCTGCGGGTAGCACCATCAAACCATTTTCAAACAAACAAACATGAAATATTTTGTTCCAATTCAGGCGATTCAGTCTATACTTGTATGCTGTGCGCATCACATAGTAACCTAGGCTAATAACCGGAATAAGAGCACACAATGTTGTCAAAAACAGATATCATGGTTAGTAGAGGCCGGTCTTTGACCGGGCGAGCGGGGGGTGCTCACGAAGTGACCTTCCCCAATTGTACCCAAGTTCCCGAGCCGAGGCAACTTTGGTGATGACGGACACGTGGCCTTTGGCACCGAGTCAGGGTTTCCTAAATTTCCCATTTTAAAAATATTTAGGTGGCGACTCTGTATCTGGCAAAGCAGTCCATGTTTGGCACTTCTTTCAAAAAAATCTGTTTCTCAAAACGATTTGCCAGATTTGGACTCTTTGGTTCAAGATTAAGAACCGTGACATTTGAGTCCTTCGAACTGTAGTAGACCCAATATCGAACCAGAACGGGGGGGAGTCGCACCCTCCCCGGGATGCGTTCGGGGACGTCTACAGTTTCTGGCGACTCCGCTGGGGATTTAGAGAACTTGACTCGAACTCGTGATATCTTGTTTTGACTACACTTGTGTGTTTCTTTGCATTGCATTTGCATTGGTGCGCCTAGGACACCGTGTTTGCCATCTGCTATTCCTGAGCGGTTTGCCGGAGGCTTGTCTTGTCAAGGCTTGTCCGTAAGGCTGACTGGTTACGGGCTCTGCCAGTATGGGAACACAAACCCCGGTTTTACCGGGGCAGCCTTTTTGACCATTCGACCTAGTGCATATTCGGATCCATAGTGACCATTCCAAACTAGGACAGGTTACTTCCCCGTTTATAGGTTGTTTGAAGGCGCTGCGTGCGTAGTAAAACCCTAGTTCCTGACAAAATAGGACAGGGAAACCCAACCCCAACATAGGGGTGTTTTGGCTCTCACTTATCTGTTATGTGCTTGTTAGAGTGCGTCTCTACAGGGAATGCATGTATCATTGTTTGAGTTTGGGCATCAGGCCTGCGGGCATCAATTTTTGAGATTGGGCATCATGCCTGCGGGTATCAGTCAGTATCTGAGAATCAGTTGTCTGCGGATACCGGATTCAGTTTTGGGGATAGTGATACAGGAACAGTGATAAGTGATTGAGGACAGTGTATTTTCAGCTTATCAACCGTGTGTTGTATGCTCGACTGTGTGTTGTGTATTTAATTTAAGCTGTTATGCTGTCCGTTTATCTGGTTATTTATTTCCTTTTCGCTTTATTTATCTTTTTGCTAGGGGCAGTTTTAGCACGATTGCTTCCGAACCAGTAGATATTCCCCAAGCACTTTGGACACGAGGTCGCCGACTCAATCGATCCGAGGATTTGGTTGACGGACATCCAGTGTTCCACTCCCTACCCTCAATTGTTAGAAGAAAGCCAAGGAGGCGCAGTGCGTCAGAGCAGAGATTACCGGGGCAGCAGTCTACTTTAGCAGCAAACAGTCGGACTGAGGTTTCTGTTTCCGCTATAGAGATACACTTACCGGTTATTCAGATGGATCCGCAGAACACATTAGGGATGGAGGCGATGATGCGCCAAATGCATGAGAGCATGAAACAAATGCAAGAAGATTCTGCCCGCCAAGCGGAGTTCTCCAAGCAGCAGGCCGCTGTCATGGCCCAGCAGGCCGAGCTGATCACTAGACTGCAACAGCAGAATGCGGCATCTGCTTCACATCAGGCTCCTCCTCCACCCGGGGCTCCATTACCCGAGCAGGCATCCACTGGTTAGAATACCCTGCCAAATCCCCATAATCCCCCCCTGAACACCCAGAACACCCTACCCAATGTCCAGAATATTCAAGAGGACACAGGCCATCCAACAGGGCTGCCTCCGCCCCCGCTTCTGCCTCAACTGTCCAAGACCCATACACCTGCCAACCACCCGGACTCTCCATTCGAGTTCGAGGTAGACCACACAGCTCTGAAATTGAGCAAATTGGAGAAGCTTTTTAAGAAATCCCAGGGGGTGAAGGCCATCCCAGATATTGAAGATGGGTACACCGACGTGGCCGTAACACTACCAGACAGATTCAAGATGCCACAAATTGACCGCTTTGATGGGTTCGGAGATCCCATGGTCCATCTTCGGCTATTCTCAGACATTCTGCGGCCAATGGGCCTAACCCGACCACAAAAGCTTTCCCTGTTTGGCCGAACTTTGTCGGGTGTGGCAGCCATTTGGTACGCGAAGTTAGAAGATGAGGTAAAGAGAAACTGGGATGAGATGGCTGAGGCCTTCGTTGCGCAGTTTTCGTACAATACACAGATCGAGATTACAACTCGTGATCTCGAAACGACGAGGCAAGAGGCCAAGGAGACTTTCTCCGACTTTGTAACTCGATGGAGGGCAAAGGCATCGATGATGACCTTGAGGCCTACAGACAAAGATCAAATTAGGATGATTGTGCGCAATCTCCAACCAAAACTCATGCAGAAGATGATCGTACTTCCCTTTCCTACCTTCTCAGACTTACACGAGATGGGGGTACAGATCGAGGATGCGATGAAGCAAGGTCTGATTGACCAGGACCGGGAGCAACCCCGGAGGACATTTAACCGCAACAACAACGCAGGCCCGAGTGGCGCTGCAAACACAAGGACTTCGGAGGTCGGTATGGTCACCACCGCTCCCCCTCCCCATTCAAGGCCCGCGGCGGCCACACCCTTTTCCAATACATCCGGGAGCAGTACCCAAGCCCCGAGATATCAGTCCAAAGGCCAAAGAACCTTCACTCCACTATACATGCCTTTGTCCAAGGCTCTCGGGGTTCTAATAAAAAAGGGGCATCTGAAACCCCTAGAGCCGAGGCCATTACCAAATCCACTCCCCCCTTCCCACAACCCGGCCAAGTACTGTGCGTACCACCAGCAGCATGGCCATGATACAGACCAATGTTTCCGGCTGCGTCACGAGATTCAGGATCTCGTTGACAAAAATATTATTCTGCCTCCCGAAAGACCCAACGTTACAACCAACCCACTCCCCGCCCATAACCAAGATCCACCATCCAAAAGAGTCAATCTTATCCAAACTGGGGTCGTGTCCTACGATCCTAGTATCTATATTACTCCCTCTCACTTACCCAAGCCGGAGGTGATCCTTCCTGATTGCACCGATTCCTTGTGCATGTTGGACACCTTCACAACCCAATCTAAGTCAAAGGTGGTGACCACTGAAGATGGAACAGGGCAGGTTTCAGAGGAGAACAGAGTTGTTGAGTCTGGGATGGAACAGCCCGGGAATTATGCTGGGGGAGCCTATGATCCAAGCGAGTACATCTTATCATTGGGCCGGTCTGAGCTGAGTGTGGGGCTGCCAGAGAGAGCTGAACTGTGCATGATTCAGGGGGACAGACTTGAACAAGGGGCAGATGATCTAGCAACAGTGGAGGAGGACTTTGCCAACCTCCAGTTCTTCAACGACCAGGAATCAGGAGATGCAACAATCAATTGGTTTGACTATGAGGAGTCGGCGGAGGCCACCGGGTGGCTAGATGATCAGCCAGACATTGTGGAATTTCAGCCAGAGCAAGGCCCGGCAGGGGCAAAAGTATCAATGGTGGCCGGAAAGGTCGAGAGTCAGAATGGATTGCTGAAGAGCGCCGGTACAAAGAATTTTGCTCAGGACTTAAGCATTGTGGATGCAGAGACAGTAGAACAACAAAGTGCAGCGACGCAGACAGAACAGGAGAAGTTTAGGGATTCCGAGAGAATCAGAAAGGCAAAAGCCCATGAAGGGGCTGAGAGTGCTGTGGGCACAAGAACGGAAAATGCTGTGAGCATATGGGATGAAGGTACTGAGAGTACACATTTGCCAGAACCAGACAGGTGTCTTTTGGATGCTAACGGGATGTGGTGGGAAGACGACGACTTATGTCTTGCCCACACAGACGAAGATTGGGCAGGAGCTCAGCCGGATGACACCTGGTACCTCAATGAGGTGGACCACATGACCAGAAGCGGGCGGTACTTCAAGCCCCCGCACCTAGACCAACCAGAAGCATCTGGTAAAGACAAGGAAATCGAGAAACAGAGAGAGAAACAGATTGAAGAAGAAGTTGTGCTGAGGCAGTTAAAGAAGATACAGGCAGACATCTCCATCTGGGGACTGCTTATGGCCTCACGGGTACACAGGCAAGCTGTCCTATCTGCCATGGACAAGGCCAAACTCTCCATCGACACTACACCAGAGCAGCTGGTTGGGCTGGTTTTTCCGGGAGGAGGTTCCCCGGCATTAACCTTTTCAGACAAGGAACTGCCGCCTGAGGGCGTAAATCATAACAAACCTCTCTACATCTCCGTGGAATGTAGAGATAAGTGGATACCGGTGGTACTTGTTGATACCGGGTCTGCTATCAATGTCTGCCCAGCCAGAACAGCGTATGCAATCGGGCTGAAGCCCGCTGACTTCATCCCGACAACTCAGGTGATCAGAGCGTACGATAATACTAGCAGGGAAGTGATGGGGACCGTCAAGATTCAGACAAAGGTTGGACCTGGACAACACGAAATAGATTTCCATGTCTTGGAGGTTCCCGCAACTTTCAACCTACTTTTGGGGCGACCGTGGTTGCACCTGGCGAAGGCCGTCTCGTCCACTCTGCATCAGATGGTGAAATACCCTTATGGAAAGGGAGTAGCCATTGTATTTGGGAATTCATCGATCCATCCCCCTCCGGAGGTGACTACACCAGTCCTAGAAATCGAACACGGCATAGAGGACGTGTTTATATCAAGATTTACTCTGGCCGAGGCCCGAGTTGTGCAAAACATCATGGCTGTGAATGAAGGTATGTACGTCAGTGCTCAATCCGTCTACCTCATGAACAAGCTACAACACATCCCCGGGATGGGATTAGGAAGGAGCGGCAGGAAAGGCGTCGCAACATTGGCCGAAGTGCCACACAACCCGTATACCTTTGGACTGGGTTATCTGCCCACCAAAGAGGACTGGGTGAGGAAAGGGAAAGAAATGGCCGGAAGAGCCAGAGCAAAGCAGGCTGGGAAGCCTTTTGACTTAATGCATAGGCCCATCTAGGGTACCCTGAACGGACGCTTCGTCCGGGAGGGGGAGGACTTTCTATTTTGCGGCTTCCCAGAGCCGTGGATAAACGCAGAGAAGAAGCACGTGCCCGGTTTTGAGATCTTTTTCGACCTGCAACTACCCGAGGAGGATGTTGCCGAAGAGCAGACGGACCCATCAGCTGAGGTTGAGCAGTGTAGGGCAGTGGATCCTGAGGGCATCAAATTTGAAATGGGGGTAGCGCTGGCATGTCTACTCTCTGATCCTCCGATCGACCATAAGTGCTTGGGGCATAACTCCGAGGTTTCCATGATTGGGGATGAAACGGCCGCGAGCCAACCAGCAGCTATCTTGGATGCATCTATCGCACCCACTCTCACTTGGCAATACGAGGAGGGATTTTTGTCCAGCAGCACTGGGTCAGGTAGTGAGCCGGAATCTGATTCCACCAAGTCTCGTGAGTCGGAATCAGATTCCAGCTCGACTGAGTCTGAGTCTGGTACTCCTGGGGATGTTAACCCGGATGCCACAGTCCTGTCTAGGTCGTCTTTTTCCTTTTCATTTGAGTCTGTTGTAAATGAATTGGACGATTTGGATGTGCCTAATGAGAATCAAGCAACTGTGGTTTCTGAGTACTTTTCTGTGCCTTTAATTTATTGCATTAATTCAGACTTTCAAAATTTTGAAAACGACGAGGACGAAGTTCCTCCGGTTTTGCAACGATTAATTGAGCAGGAGCAGGAGAGATTTGTTAAACCCCTAGTGGATGAAATCACTACCGTGAACATTGGTACTGAGGAGGACCCGCGGCTGATCCAGATCGGGTCCACGTTGTCTTCGGAGGAACGCGAGCGCTTAGTCGCTTTATTAAAAGATTTCAAAGATGTTTTCGCGTGGTCCTACGAAGACATGCCTGGAATCGATCCTGAGATTGTACAGCATCGGATCCCCCTTGACCCCGAGGCCCAACCTGTCAAACAAAAACTCAGAAGGATCCGTCCGGACTGGGCTCTCAAGATTAAGGAAGAGGTCACCAAGCAAATCGACGCAGGCTTCCTGCTGGTATCTGAATATCCGACTTGGTTGGCCAACATTGTTCCGGTGCCGAAGAAAGATGGCAGGATTCGAGTATGCGTGGACTTCAGGGATTTGAACAGAGCTAGTCCAAATGACGACTTTCCCTTACCGCATATCGATGAGTTGGTGGATTTCACAGCAGGGCACGCATTGCTTTCATTTATGGATGGCTTCTCAGGCTACAACCAGATAGTAATGGCACCAGAAGACAGGGAAAAGACTGCATTCACCACCCCGTGGGGGACGTACTGCTATAGAGTTATGCCGTTTGGGTTGAAGAATGCTGGAGCTACTTATCAACGGGCCGCGACCACAATATTACATGATATGATCCACAAGGAGGTTGAGGTGTACGTGGACGACATGATTGTCAAGTCCAAAGAAAGAGAGGGCCACTACACCGCCTTGCATAAGTTTTTTCAAAGGATCAGGGAATTTCGGTTGCGGCTGAACCCTCAAAAGTGTACATTTGGTGTTACAGCGGGAAAAATGCTGGGGTTTCTGATTACACAAAGGGGCATCGAAGTCGACCCTTCCAAAATCAAGGCCATCCTAGAAATGCCCCCACCAAGGACTGAAAAGGAGGTGAGAGGCTTTCTGGGTAAAGTGCAATTCATAAGACGGTTTATCTCAAAATTAACCTTGACTTGTGAACCACTTTTTGGTCTCCTGAAGAAAGGCAAGAAATTTCAATGGGACGGCCGATGTCAAGCAGCGTTTGAACAGATCAAAGAATATCTACAGAACCCGCCTGTTTTATCACCACCAGAACTAGGGAAACCGTTGATATTGTACCTTTCAGTAACTGAGACCACAATGGGCTGTATGCTCGCACAAGAATCTGAAGACAGGGTGGAGAGAGCCATCTACTATCTGAGCAAGAAAATGCTAGAGTATGAGACTCGGTACACGCCGCTGGAGAAGGCTTGCTTAGCTTTGGTATGGGCTACCAGGAAGCTGCGGCACTACTTGTTAGCTCACTCCGTAATGTTGGTTTCACGTCTCGATCCCATCAAATATCTTTTCGAGAAACCAGCGCTTACGGGTAGGCTAGCTCGTTGGTTGCTGTTGCTCTCCGAATTTGATTTGAAGTATGTCACACGCAAGTCAGTCAAAGGAAGAGCAGTAGCAGAGTTCCTTGCCGACCATCCGGTTGAGGGGGATGAAGCAGTTGAATACTTATTCCCAGATGAAGCCATTTTGCATATCGACGACGAAGCTTGGACGATGTACTTTGACGGAGCGTCAAATCAACATGGGTATGGAATAGGAGTGTTGTTGATAGCACCCGATAATTCCCGTATCCCCCTAGCCTTCAAACTCCGATTCAAAGTCTCGAATAATGAAGCAGAATATGAGGCGTGCATTGCTGGCCTAGAAGCAGCCCTGGAACTAGGGGCAAGACGGCTGGATGTCATTGGGGACTCGAACCTTGTTGTGTCTCAAGCAAAAGGAGACTGGAAAGTAAAAGAGGAAAAGATGATGATGTATCACCAGACCCTGGATTTGCTAATTCCTCGGTTTGAGAAGTTAAGTTTTACTCATCTACTAAGAGAGAACAACAGGTTCGCAGATTCTTTAGCAACTCTATCTTCTATGATAGACATCCCGTGTGGAGTCCGAATGCGTCCAGTCATCATTGACCAGAAATTTGCACCTGCCTATGAGTCGATTGCAGCCATAGATGAAGTCCAGGACGAACACCCCTGGTATTACGACATTTGGAATTTCTTGGAGAAAGAAGCATACCCGCCAGGGACAAATGCCAAGGACAAAAGGGCAATAAGAAGATTGGCCGTTCAGTTCATCATCTGTGGGGGTAAGCTGTACAGAAGAGGTCATCTGGGAATGCATAAACTGTGTGTTGATGCCGAAGAGTCGAAGCGCCTAATGGAAGCCATCCATGGAGGAGAATGTGGAGCACATATGAATGGGGTAATGCTGGCACGGAAAATCCTCAGACGGGGTTATTACTGGTCCACCATGGAGGAGGATTATATCAGTTTCGTCCGGCGATGCCACAAGTGTCAGATCCATGCAAATCGCATGAACATTCTGCCGACAAAGTTGTACAATATGACTTCACCATGGCCGTTTTCAGTCTGGGGAATTGATGTAATCGGGGCCGTTACGCCAAAGGGGTCGAATGGGCATGAGTTCATCCTGGTTGCGATAGATTATTTTACAAAGTGGGTTGAGGCCCAATCTTATGCGGTGTTGAAGGCTTCGCATGTTGCAAAGTTTATCAGAAACAACATCATCTGTCGCTACGGGGTCCCAAATGAGATAATTTCAGATAACGGTTCCCACTTCAAGAAGGAAGTGATAGACTTGTTGGAGAAATACAATGTGGCTTTTCATAAGTCATCCACATACCGGCCGCAAACCAACGGAGCGGTTGAGGCCGCCAACAAGAATGTCAAGCGCATATTACAGAAGATGGTGGAAACCTATCGGGACTGGCCAGATAAGCTACCGTTTGCTCTGTGGGGCTACCGGACTTCAATCAGAACTTCTACCGGGGCGACTCCGTATTCATTAGTTTATGGGATGGAGGCCGTTCTACCTATTGAGATTGAGGTTCCGTCATTACGAGTATTGGCCGAGTGTCAAATAGCCGAGGCAGATTGGCAACAGAGCAGATTTGAGGAACTCATGCTCTTTGATGAAAGAAGACTGAAAGCACTGTACCACATTCAAGGCTATCAACGCAGAATTGCCCGAGCTTTCAACAAGAAGGTTAAGTCCAGGAATTTAATGGAAGGAGATTTGGTACTCAAGGACAACCGAGCTCCCATCCATGACCCAAGGGGCAAGTTCAGACCTAATTGGACTGGTCCCTACATCATTAAGTCTATCTGGTCAGGTGGAGCTGTGGTTCTGATGGATCTGGATGGCTTAGAGTTTTCACAGCCGATCAACATGGACAAGTTGAAGAAATACTATCCTTGAGAGGCTCGCTAGGCCGAAAACCCGAAAGGGCGACCTAGGCAAAACTCAGAGCACAAAAAATTTGAAATTATAAAAACTGAGCTCGCAAGGTTGAAAACCCGCAAAGGGCGGCCTTGGCAAAAGTTAGAGCGTAAAAGGAGAGTGAAAATACCCGAGCGAACCTAAGCCTGAACTACGTAAGGCTTGATTCCCATCTTTGGGATACGTAGGCAGCTTCATCCTGAAGTTCAGCCATAAACATTTTCCCCGATCAACTTTGTCCATTTTGATCATCTCAGTCATCCTTGTCCATCAACATTCATCGTAATCTCCGGTGCAGTGCTATTCAAACTAGGGGCAACTTTCCGTTGCGATGAAGTGCCGTGGTACCATTCAGACTAGGGGCAACTTTCCAGTTGCTAGGATTCGGGGTTGTGCATCTCGGTGACAGATCTCAGGCGTGTCCAGTTCTGATCCATATCGAAAATACTTTTGAAAAGTTTTAATAAAAGTTAACTTTGTTCAAATTAATCTTTTCACAACTAGGACCATTTTTGGACCAAAGCGGAAAATTTTCAGTACCACAACCTTCAATTTCATTGATTTCAAAACAGAGTTCTCTTGCTCTTGCATACAATTGAAGTTTCTTTTTATTACACTCATAATGAAAACTTGAAAGCACTAATAAAGCAATAAATTTGGGGCATAGTCAAGTCAGGTGTCCCTGCGCCCCCTCCCAGAGCTAGTCGAAGCCTCCGATACCGACCTAGGCCCAACCTGTGCCTCCTCGTTGAGCCAATCCCAGCACTCATTAGACAAAGTGCAACTGAAAATAGGGGCGGGGGGCAGGAGCTCTCTAGTCCTCCAAGCCGCAGTATGTCGGGCAAGGTGTGCACCTCGGACCGGGAAGGCGACCGGATACTCTATCCCCTCCGGAGGGCAAGTCTGATCATGGTCGAACTGGCGCAGAATGCAGAATGGGAAATAGAATACACAATGAGTCAAGCCAATCAACCGGATCCCAGTATCCTGGAACATGCTATAGCTCATTGCCGGAAGGTTAAGCCAAGGACAGCGCCAAGCAATGCTTTCAGCTGACAAACTGCACATCCATTCAAACCACCATCCCTCATCAAGGGCGTCGACTAGACGTTGTCGAAAGAAGTAGCCGCGGGCTGAGTAAGCAGGGCAAGAGTCCACAACTTGCAATTTATCCATCAACCATATTTGGGGAGGGATGAAAAATGAGAGAATAAAGAATAGAGAGATGTGCGATGAGAGAAAAGTAAGATAAGGGTTTTGTGAGAAAAACCGAGCCTGAGGGCCGAGCGATGTGAGCAAATGCATATGTGAGCTTGGGTGGGAAACATTACCTGCAGCAGTAGTGGACTCCCCGCAAACCTAGTTGTCTCCTGGCGGTAGAAGGCATCCAAACCCAGCAATGTCTCAGCCAATGTCATGGCGGTACAGCTCTTTCCTTCCCTCAAGCCTTGAGCGACTTCAATCAAACGGATGTTAGCTCCCCCGGAGCCCGAGACAATCAGAAAATGAGATAGCATGCACAAGCAGAGGGCATGTTGTCAAAAACCTTGCCGATAATGGTCATCGCGGTCACCAGCATCGGAGAAGCGGTAAATCAGGCTCGGGATATCCAACATCCCGTTACAAATCAGGGATCGAGCATCATGCGCATTGAGACCGCACATCCGCCCTAAAGCTTGAGCGTGGCTGAAACGAGACTAAGGCAAGATCTCTTCTGAGCGTTCAGACTCCATCAAGACTTGAAAATCTTCAAAAGTGGGACATACCTCTTGCCCTCCGAAGCTGAAGACGTGCGTCACTGGGTTCCAAAATCTCACCGCGGCATGGAGGAAAGGAAGATGCAGTGAAGTCCGGCCCAGGGTGAATAGTGCATTCAAGCCGAAACCCCGAAAGTTCAACTTTTCCGAGCCATCTAAAGAAGAGATCCAAGAGGTGAGATTTTCTGCGAGAAATGCCTCCATTTTTGTGCAAAGCAGTGATGAAATGAATGAGTTCCAAAGTTGGAGCTTTATAGGGGGGGTAAAACACTATTCGAGGACAAGTGTCAGAATTCTAGGAGTTGCAGGAAAGGTGGCCGGCCGGCCACCTATTCTAGCAGGCCGGCCATCTTTGTTTCAAAAAACTGGCCGGCTGGCCACCTTTCAGTCTCCAAAAAGCAAAAGTAGCCGGCCATTCATTGGTCTTGTTTTGCCCCCCGGAAGGAAGTTTGAGGCATTTCTATGCATCGGGGATGTCGACGGCCTCCATTTCTCTCAGTTTCGGATGCGTCCCAGCACCCAGATCATCCAAAGTATGCTTTGTTGTATTTTGCTTATCGAGTTGTCGTTTTGTTTATCGAGTTGTAAGTTCGGTCGAGCTGTCGCATTTTGTGTTTTGAGTTGTTACTCTTTGTTTACGCAATTTTGTTAAGTCTTGTTTGTCAAGTCGTTAACATTGTTGTATTTTGCTTATCGAGTTGTAAACTTGCTAAGATTCTGTTATTTCTTAGTGAGTCGGTTTGTTTAGTTTATTGCGTCGGTTCATTACCTGACCCGGTAAATACACAAGGCACATTTCCATTCAATTCCATTTTTGTGCAAAATGATGCGATGCAATGCTGAGAATTTCAAATACAAACACTTTTTCAAAAAGCTGTTTCATTCCATCATGTTTTACAACAAAACAAAGGTACAAGTTTTATAGAAAATAAAACTGCCTAACAAAATGCAAAGTGCTGCAAACTACTAGCAAAAAGTAAAATAAAGCAGGAAACAGCAGCATCAATGCTCTCGGGAGCGGGAATGAGGAGGCCCCCTCATCCTCTTCTGCGGGACAACCTCTGCACCATCATCACCATCCGGGTCGGAGCTGTCACCCTCGGGATCCCCCTCAGCCTCGCCTCCACTCCCGGAACCGAGACCGGAGCCCCCCTCCTCAGCAGATGTCTCTGACTCACGATCTGCCACCTCCTCCTCCTCATCAGGCTCTGCCTCTATAACATGTGCCCTACGTCTGCGAGACGACCCCGCTCCCCGAGCTCCTCGGAAAGGCCTAGATGGCCAAGCACCTCGACCTCCCTGAGAAGGCCTGGATGGCCCAGCTCCTCGAAAAGGCCTAGATGGCCCAGCACCTCGACCTCTCTGAGAAGGCCCGGGTGGCCCGGCCTGCGGTGGAGCATATACCGGAGGCATCTGAAAGTGGAAAGTCCGATACATTAGTTCAAATATGAAAATCAGATGCAAGTACAGTATGAGAATGAGGTGTGTGTTAGATGTGCTCTACACAAACAGCCTATCGATGCAGTAGAATGTTCAAAATCAGCATATCATCATGAGTATGATAAATACCAGAAAACTAAAGAGTACCTGGAAGCCCATGATGGACAACTGCGCCTCTCTACGCAGGACCATCCCCTCAAGTGAGGCCACCATCTCGAGCACCTGATCCATGTACTCCCGGGGTGGCTGCAAATACAAGCTCAAGTCATCAATAAATAAGCAACTGCCAAAGTGTCTGTGTGATAAGTGAAAAAATAATGGAACATACCGGTGGTGAGTCAGGATCACTGACGTATCTGTGACCAGGCATCGGAGGCTCTATAGGGATCGGAATCGGAGAAGTAGTCCCATACTGCCACCCCATCAACTCGGTCGGCATGTCTGGCCACCCAGGATGATGAAGAGTCGGAGGGATCGGAGGAATCGATCCGCCCCCACCTCGAGACGTACCAGCCCTGCTAGAGGAGGGGATATCCGTAGCACGAGCCCGACTCGAAGATGGTACATCAGTAGACCTCAGTGGCGGAGTGCGCACTCTCGTCAAGGGAGGCATCAGATATGTGTGACGATAAGTGGCGTAGTCCCCCTCCGTCAGATGCAGCAAAGCATCGGTGCCCTGCATAGCGCTAATGACCTCCTGGGTAGAAAGCCTATCAGCAGTCCGCATAGTGGCTGGAGGTGCTGCAGGAGGATCCTGAGAAATGTATCCCCACACCTGACGCAGAAAGCGTTCCCCCAGGAACCATGCCCTACCAACCGGTCCCTCGAGCAGGATCCTGTACTGGGAGGTGCCTGATCCTCCGGCATACTGAAATCGGAGACCATCACCCAAGATCGCCCAGGGCTGCCACGTAATCTGCGAATAACCAGTGCATAGATCAATCAGAAATCGGGGATATACAGGGCAGATCAAAGATGAAAACAGAAAGGAACTGAGAGTTCTGAAATACCTCTGTCGTCCGCACAGTGTCAAAATACTGCCGCAGATAGAGGAGAGTCTCTCGGGGTCTCGGTCGGTGCTAGCCCTCGAATACCAAGGAATATGGGGTCATAAGGGGCCCTGCCAGCTCCATCTCCGGGGCTAATGTCGGAAAATATACATAGACCCATAACTGTGGAAAACAGTGCAGAATGTGAATACAAAATGCTGAGTGCAAAATACAAGATGTAAAGTGCGCCGTGTGTGCAATGAACAAGTAATAGGGAGCAGAAATGTAAATCAAAAGGGACAGAAAGTGCCTCCCAGGCTCTCCAATAGCCGCCGAGTAAGTCTCCCTGCCCGCGGGAGGTAGCGCTCATGTAGCAGTAGAGGGTAGCCAGGCCGGCGCCACCCCAGTCGTACTGACAGACCTGTGACAGGTCCACTAGGGCACTCAAAAGATACAATCCGACAGTGTTCCCTCTATCGGCAAACAGAGTCGTCCCGAAGAGGAACATAAGGAAACCACGGGCGTACTGCTCAGCCTCCTCAGGAGACTCAGGCTCCATCTCCGGCCTCCGAAAACGGGAAGAGAACCAGGTGTACCGGACTCTCCCAGAAGCTCTGTCCACAAGCGGGCGGGCCCCCAACAGATGTACCCAAGCGGCCTCCCACTCGCCCATATCCTCGTCGTAAGGAATGGGCCAACCTCCTATGTCTAGGCCGGTAAGTACAGCAAAATCTAGCGGGGTCATGGTCAGATCCCCGGTGGCAGAAAAGTGGAAGGAATGGGTGGTGTCCCACCACCTCTCCACCAAAGCGGCTAACAGTGTCCTACTGGCAGGACAATGTGATAACCCTACGCAGAAGGCCCCGAACCCTGCTAGATCAACTAAGTCCCGGACAGCCTCCGGAAGCTCAGTGTACCACTCTCTCGCAGCAGTGGAGCCATATCCTCGCACGGTACGAGAGCCAACCTGCATTCAGAATCAATGCATGTGTCAGAATCAAATGAACAAGCTGTGTGCAAATGAAATGTATAAGCTGTGTGCAAATCAAATGAATGAGCCGTGTGCAAACGCAAGTAAATGGACTGCGTGTTCAGAAAATCAGAGTTAGGGCTGCGTGTTCTACTCTTAATCTGTGTGGGCTGTGTGTTCACCATCAACTTGAACTGCGTGTTCAGAAAATCAGAGTTAGGGCTGCGTGTTCTACTCTTAATCTGTGTGGGCTGTGTGTTCACCATCAACTTGGACTGCGTGTTCAGAAAATCAGAGTTAGGGCTGCGTGTTCTACTCTTAATCTGTGTGGGCTGTGTGTTCACCATCAATTTGGACTGCGTGTTTAGAAAATCAGAGTTTAGGGCTGCGTGTTCTACTCTCAGTTAGTGTGGGCTGCGTGTTCACCATCAATTTGGTCTGCGTGTTCAGAAAATCAGAGTTTGGGACTGCGTGTTCTACTCTCCGTCAACTTGAGCTGTGTGTTCAGAAAATTTGAGTTAGGACTGTGTGTTCACCATCAACTTGGACTGCGTGTTCAGAAAATCAGAGTTAGGGCTGCGTGTTCTATTCTTAATCTGTGTGGGCTGTGTGTTCACCATCAACTTGGACTGCGTGTTCAGAAAATCAGAGTTAGGACTGCGTGTTCTACTCTTAATCTGTGTGGGCTGTGTGTTCACCATCAACTTGGACTGCGTGTTCAGAAAATCAGAGTTAGGGCTGCGTGTTCTACTCTTAATCTGTGTGGGCTGTGTGTTCACCATCAACTTGGACTGCGTGTTCAGAAAATCAGAGTTAGGGTTGCGTGTTCTACTCTTAATCTGTGTGGGCTGTGTGTTCACCATCAATTTGGACTGCGTGTTCAGAAAATCAGAGTTTAGGGCTGCGTGTTCTCCTCTCAGTTAGTGTGGGCTGCATGTTCACCATCAATTTGGGCTGCATGTTCACCATCAATTTGGGCTGCGTGTTCAGAAAATCAGAGTTTGGGACTGCGTGTTCTACTCTCCGTCAACTTGAGCTGTGTGTTCAGAAAATTTGAGTTAGGACTGTGTGTTCACATCAACTTGGACTGTGTGTTCAGAAAATCGGGGTCAGGGCTGTGTGTTCTACTCTTAGTCAGTGTGTCCTGTGTGTTCACTTTCAAATTCGGGCTGTGTGTTCGACAAATCAGTGTTTGAGCCGTGTGTTCAATTCTTAACTAGTGTGTACCGTGCGTTCACAATCAATCAATGAGCCTAGTGTTCAGAAGTTCAGGTGTTCAAGCCACATGTTCAGAATGCAAACAAAGTACTACGTCATAAGCTAAACTGTGTGTTTAAGCATGGCAAAGGTATGAAATGCACGAAAAATACAGAAAATGAAGTAAAATACCTCTCGTGCCTCGTAAGAGAGGTGATGCTCTGGCTCTCGTAGAAGTAGATCTCCGGGTGCCCGATCATTGAAGTCAGTAAAATGACGAAAAATGGCCCGCGGAAGAATGTGTACCGACGGGGCGTATCTCTCAGGAATAAAAGGTCGGACCCTCGGGGGTAGCGTCATGACATCGAAATCATCCCTGGCACCTGGAGGACCTCCACCATGAGGGAAATTACCCGCCATTTCGAAAATCTGCAAAAGGAGCGAAAAATGAGCCAAAATTGGAAAAAGTCAACAAAAGTCAACTCTCGGGAAATGGAAAAGTCAACAAAAGTCAACTCCCGAGAAAATCTTCCAAATATTGAGACAAACTTACCTCAAGTGGTGAAAACGAGAAAAGAAGCCCCGAAATCAAAATTTAATCGGTCCAAAGTGCTTAAAATCGAATGTTTTTGCGAAAACAACTTGCGTGGGGGGTTGAAAACGCGTATAAAGTGCAGATCTGAAGGAAAAAATGGTTTGGGAGGCAAGGGGAGAAGTTTTCGCAGCTGTGGGTGTGGTCTCGGATTGAATGGATGAGGGAATATAAAGAAAATGAGGCGAAAAGACGAAACTGCCCCCTGTTTTGGACAGGTGGCCGGCCGGCCACCTTTTCTGGCTGGCCGGCCATTTGCTTTTTGGTTCCTGGCCGGTGGCATCCCCTTGGGCAACCACCTGGCCGGTGGTGTTCCCCACTTGCTCACCTACCTCTCTGCAAATTTTGAGGAAGATCGGAGTTCCCGGGACCTGAAAAAGTTCAAGAAAAGTGCACTTTCTGGCGCGAAATTGCTCCGCCGGAACTTCAGCTGCAATTTCTGACATGTGTCTTATTATCACTCATCAAAATCAAGGTGTATCCTTTTTGAGCTTGTTGTAACCTCTCCGGGAGATGAACCAGAGGCTGCGATCGAGTCGCCTTCGCCGAAACACGCGTTTCCTTGCTCGTTGTTTCGCAACAAACGGGCACTCTGATTTGTGCTCGTTCTGCATTGTTGTGCACATAACTTGCATTCTCATGAGCATCTTGCCTTGTCATGCATGATTTCTTGGCATACCATACCTCTGTGTTTGAGCATGCGTTGTCACGCACGTTCCCTTCTCGCATTGCGATATATTTACTCACCGACACTGCGTGTGTCAAACTTTCGGAATCACAGGAATCACATTGAATATATGTTGTTAGCATATTGTTCTTGTTGAATTTCTCTCTTTTGCAGGCACGATATTGTATGTACGGTTCATTTGAGGCTGGTGCGACCAGACGAATCGCGCAGGTATCGTATCTTCTCCGTGTGAGACGCGACAAGAATTGAATAATCCTCCGCATTCCCAACTGCATGAAATGTAGTTGTTGCTTTGCATTCTTGCTTAAAACTGTTGCATCTATTTGCGAATACTTGCTTCATTACAGCTTGTTGCACTTGCATGATCATTAAGTTACATCTGGCTTCGTGCATACCGTTTTGCATTTTGCCCCTTGCCTGCGGGCACGCCTGCGGGCACATCTCTGTTTATCTTGTATGATTGTCTAAGTCTTCGGCCTTGTCAAAAATGGGTCGTCTCTGGGCTTTGACATTCACTCCCGTCACTTGTGACTTCCTAGTTCTGTCAAAGAGGGGCAACTGTAGACACCCCATTTTTGACCGACCTTAAGACTCAGACATCACCGATTGAGCGCTCGGTGGTGTTGCATATCGTGCTCGTTCAGAAGTCTCAGAGTCGCGGCCGTGAGCCCTGCCTCCGGGCTTCCGAACCCTCTTCTGTGCCTTGCCTCAGTTTGCGAGCCATCCTCGATTTTCTCTGTCTTCTTCCTGAGGGGAGGGAGAGGTCCCGTAGACCATCCCTCAGTGGCCGTAGGCTACATTTCGTGGCCGTAGGCCATTTTGCCCATTTCGGAGTCCGGTTCCCGGTTTTCGGAGCCGTCAGGCCATGTGCCTCGGTTCGGGACCGCCTAACCATCTCCGATTCCTCCAGTTTTTGGCATACATCTCATTTACTCCCTTTCGAGGGACACTGGGGCCTGAGAGACCCACTTCGTGGTCGAATGCCACTTTCGGTGCTTAACGGCCTATTTTCGGGACCCCGAACTGCGTGTTTTGGCCCCCGAGCATTCGTTTTGCATCGGTTTTCATTCATTTTTGGCAGGTACCTCTGTTTTATCACCAAGAAGGTCACTGAAGGGTGGGAGGCCATCAATTGTCTCAGCAACCAGTTATGCTCCTCCGGCGCCCTCCGACGCCCGTTTTTCTCACTTCCGAGCCAATGTTGACCACCCTAGGAGCATTTTCTTCAAGCCCAAACCACATATTTGTATTGTACACACATGGGAGGACCCTAAAAGTCTATGGCCGGCCAGTAACTCAATTTGGACCTTTTGAACCCCTTTTAAAAGTGGCTTGTTGTCTCTCCTGTTTTACAGTTGCCAGTTTCCAACCACAGGGCCTTGCTGAGGAGACCTGGGAGGACACCAATATCTGGTGGCCGGCCAGAAAATCCAACTTTCCATTTTGCCCCTTTGGCCGGCCGGCCATAGGGGGTAGCAGGCCGGCCACCTGCAACAAAAGTAGCAGGCCGGCCATAATCCTTGGGAGGTGTGCTTTACAGCTGTATAGCTGTTTCCCCCAAAATATCTGATTTCGGGGGACTTTTTGTATAGAAGGGAACTTAATCCCTTAAGCTACACACTTTGTCTCTCCCTCTCCCCTCCATCCTTACACACAACAGCAGCTCTAGCTCTCCCTCAAGGTTGGAAAATTTGCTCTCAAGCATAGAGACATATCTCTCTCTATTCCTCTCATTTTCTCAAGTTTTGGCTCCATTTCTTCACTATCATCAAGCACCACCATCACCACTCCATTCGAGCAGCGAGGAGAGGTTTTTTCAGAGGCTTAGAGGCAACATTCCTTGGTCCAAAAGGCAGCAAAGAATAGTCTTCAAGGGTAAGTTCACATTTCCCCTCTTTGTAGCACTTTTTTGTCCCATTTCTTAGCCCTATTTTCTTACTGTTTTGGGCTCCGACCCTAACTGAAAGGGTCATTCTTTTGAGTCATTATTCATGTTTGTTTAAGGGCTCAACCCTGTTTGAGTCCCCCATTTGGTACTTGCTTCAATACCTCTTTGTATGCCATTATTTTGCATGATATTTCTAGCCTATGTGTGATCTGTTTTCGAGCATAATGTAAACTATAAGTGGGCCTATTTTGAGCCCCTCTTCAACATTGAAGAAGGGATCAACCCTTTTTGGGCCCCCTATCTTGCGCTTACTTCATAATCCCTCCTATTTACCGTAAATTTGCATGATTTGTTTGGCCTATATGTAAATTGTTTTGGAGTGTGCCATGAACTGTGAGTAGGCTTATTTTGAGTCTCTCTACAACATTGTAGAAGGGATCAACACTGTTGGGGGCCTCCATGTTGTACTTACCATTATACCCCTCTTTGGCCCCCATTTTTGCATGCTTTGTTAGCCTATTTTGCTTCTATTTTTAGGCCATGATCAGAACTGAAAATGGACATATTTTGACCTTTTTGGCATATCTTATTAAGGGTCTTTGGCTTTTTGGTGAACGCTTTGTATACCTCATGTTATAGCCTCTTGTTGGCCTATATCTTGCATGGCATTTTGAGCATGTTTTCATACTGATTTGAGGCATGTCATCTACTGTAAATGTTCATATTTTTGGTCCCTCTTCAGTGTTGTAGAAGGGTATTTTTCTGTTTGGGCTTTGCATGTACCACTTGCTTCATTGCTTCCCTTGCGGAGCCATTTTTGCATGCCATCTTAGCCCTACTTGTGATTGCTATTTGGCCATGTTTTGTTCTGTAAAAATGTGAGTTTTGGGGCTGCCTTACTTCTTATTTTTCATGTCATGTTCAAATTATGTATGTATTGTATAGCTATAAGTCATTTTGGATGCCTAGTTTTGCATTTCGGGAGAGATTCCTTGCATCGGGTTTCATTTCGCCTCATTTCGGGGCTGTTTCCCCCCTCATTTTGCTACTGATTTTTGCATGTTTGCATGTCATATTCCATGTCTTTGCCATGTCTCATTAGAGTGGCATTTCGGTGCCTGAGGGTCCGTTCTCGGTTTGCGTGCCCGCGGGCACGTACTTCGAGGTGTCTTGTTTTCATCTGATGGCTTCCTATGTGAGTGTGGCTGAGGCTCTCTCATGTTGGTGTAAGCCCATTATTGCATTGTGTATGCCATTTCATCCGTAGCATTGTGTATGCCCGGTTGTGTATTACCTCGTATAGCGTGTATGCCATTCCATGACATTGTGTATGTTAGGATTGCATATTAGCTGCATTTCATGCATATCATGCATATTGCATCGTGTTCGGGATAGGAGTTAGCCCGGGCACGGGAAACGAGACGCGTTTCGTACTCTGAGTAACGGAATGTGTCTCAATTCTCAAGTCACCGACACTCCGGATTATCCGTGATGGAGTTAGGTTTTGTTGTAGCATTCATGTGCATTCATCCTATATTGAGTTGTGCAATTCGGCTCCTCGGCCATCATGCATCGATATGCATGATTGGTGGCATGAGGATCGAGACATGCATATATTTGTGAAATACATTGCTATGCCCCTTTCCTGCTCTCTGTTGCAGCAAAATCAAGAATTAGCAACTTTTCGGAGTCTGGCACGCATTTTGAGAAACATTGCAAAACATAGGCTAATCGGGGCATCGCCGTGGATTTCCGCGCAAAGCAGCCCAAACATGTAGCATTCATCAGAATCAAGGCAGTCCCCGGCTTGCATGCCAGTTTACAGTTTTCTTAGTTAATTTGTTAATTAATTAGGAATTTGTATATTATTCGGACTGTAATATTTATTTGGACTGTATTATTCTTTCATTTGGGACTGTATATTTATTTGGACCCTCTGCGTGAGGGCATAATTGTAATAAGTGTGGGTGAGTGTGATGTATGTCTTCCAACCCCACGTCTTTCTTCCCTTTTATTTACCCGCTTATGATGGTTAGATTAGGGCATATTTCAATTAGCATACAGTATGACAGCATGTTTGCATCATTCATCTGTTTTGCACGCACCGGGCTCGGCGCATCATACTAACTGCATTTGTATTTCAATTCCAAGTTGAATACATGTTAGCTGTAGCATTCCATATGCCATGTTTAGAATAGCCGAGCCTGCTATAGTTTGCATTTTTGCATGCGTTGCATTAGGCATTTCTGTATACTTAGGATCACGCATGATTTCTAATGTAGTTTCTGTTTTTGGCTTGGAGTACTCGGTAAGTTTTATGCTTTAGCATCCTTGCATGCGTGTGAGTGTTGCCATGAATAGCATGCTTACCATGAGGCTATGTGCTTATGTGATATAACTGCCTTGAATGCCTGTGGGTGGAGGTTGTGTTATTTGGATTGGGACAATTCATCAAATATTTGTTTTAAGCCCACTAGATAGTGGCAAAATCATGTTTTCTTAAGCCCACCCGAGGGTGGCAAATCCACGTCTTAGCCTACCTGCGGGTAGCACCATCAAACCATTTTCAAACAAACAAACAAACATGAAATGTTTTGTTCCAATTCAGGCGATTCAGTCTATACTTGTATGCTGTGCGCATCACATAGTAACCTAGGCTAATAACCGGAATAAGAGCACACAATGTTGTCAAAAACAGATATCATTGTTAGTAGAGGCCGGTCTTTGACCGGGCGAGCGGGGGTGCTCACGAAGTGACCTTCCCCAATCGTACCCAAGTTCCCGAGCCGAGGCAACTTTGGTGATGATGGACACGTGGCCTTTGGCACCGAGTCAGGGTTTCCTAAATTTCCCATTTTAAAAATATTTAGGTGGCGACTCTGTATCTGGCAAAGCAGTCCATGTTTGGCACTTCTTTCAAAAAAATCTGTTTCTCAAAACGATTTGCCAGATTTGGACTCTTTGGTTCAAGATTAAGAACCGTGACATTTGAGTCCTTCGAACTGTAGTAGACCCAATATCGAACCAGAACGGGGGGGAGTCGCACCCTCCCGGGATGCGTTCGGGGACGTCTACACAATGTCTACTTGAAAGAGGAGTTTCCTAGATTGTATTCCTTGTCAATTAACAAAGCTGAATCTATGAATTTGGTGCTCAGTAGGAAGATTGGGTTTGAGAAGGGCAATCTATGCTTCAGAAGAGCTCTGTACCAGTGGGAATGTGAGGATTTGAGAAGGTTATATGAGATGGTTTACAATACACCTACTCTTAGGATTGGGACATCTGATAGGTTGAGATGGACTGCTGATACATCAGAGCTCTTCTCTGTTGCCTCTGTTTATAAGGGGTGTGTGTTGAGTCTTGTTAATAATAGTAGAATAGCAAATTCATTTGGAAGAATGTCTCTCTGCCCAAAGTTCAGTTCTTTGGTTGGTTAGCTTGGAAAGGTAGGATTAAGACTTTAACCTATCTCCACATAGTTGAAGTTCCCAGTAGTGGTGCTGATCTTAGATGTATTTTCTGTAAAGGTGAGGTGGAGAGTGCTAATTATGTGTTATTATTTTGCCCCTTTATTTGGAGGATTTGGTCTAGGATTTTACACTGGTGGGGTATACAATGGGTAATGCCTGGGTCTGTTAGTGGTCTGTTAGACTGGTGCACTGGTATTAAGCTCAAAAAATAGGAGAAGATGATCTGGAGAGCATTGCCCCTGGCAGTGCTTTGGTCGATCTAGAAACAGAGAAATGACAGTATTTTTAACAATGCTCAAGTGGATCTTGATGGGTTGTGTGAATCTATCAAGGTTAGAATTGCTCTGTGGGTTAAATTTTCTTGTCATTCTATCAAATACTCTGTTAATGACTTAGTTCATAACCTTCAGCAAGTTAGAGTCTGCATTAGGGGTGGATCTTGACCTAATGGGTGTTTTCTATCCTTCTTTTAGTGGAGCATGCTATAGCTACTTGGTGTGTGTTGGTTTGTTGGTGTGTTCACAGATGGTTATGGGGCTTGGTGTTTGTTTTTTTCTCTTTCTTGTTGGTTTCTCACCAACTCTTTGGTTGTGCTAACAAGTGATTGGGTATATCCTCATTGTTGCCAATCTAGTTGGGATTGGGAGGCGTACTATGATGCTCTCTACACTTCCTTTTCTTTATTGATATTTTTTCATATGTAATGTATGTCTTTTCATCAATAAAGTATTTTTTTTTTATTTATTTATTTTTTTTTTTTTGCTGATAAAAAAATAAGTCTCCCTAAAATTTAAAATCAATAATTTATAATTATTATATTGATTTAAATTTCAAATCTTCCCTCCACTATTTTTGAATTTCAAATAGAGATTTGTGTCTTTCTTAACCATTAATATAATGAATGCTTTCCATCCTAACTATGTAATGGAGAGGATTTTGCTGATATTAACCTTTCAATCCTTCAAAAATAAGGAACAACTATTGAGTAATGTTAGAAATCTCAAAAATTCTATTAAATTTTTTATCAAATATCACATATGGGTGTGAGACTCACACAATATGAGTCTCGTGTGGGTCCCAAACTCATGTAAGATATTTGATAAAAAATTGAGTAAAATGTTTAGAGTTTCTAACATTTTTAACAATTATTTAGTGTTATGGGTGATATTAATGTGGCAATGTTAAAACACATAACTACCCTTATTTTTTATGGAATTCATGAAAGTTTCATCTGAATCCCATAAAAACCCAAAAAATAAAAAATAAATAAAAAATAAAAAAATTAAAAGGTGAAGATATTTTGGTGACATTGACACAAATTATGGTGTTGGCTTTGAATAATTTTAGAAAGATGGAGGGGAGGTTCTCTGTTCCTATTATTTGTCCCATTATTTTGAAGTAGTCACATGTTCATTAGGAGTGACCAATCCCACCGCCTGAGAGCCCTATTTAAAGTCAAGGTGAACGCTTTATATAGGCAGGACCCATGGAGTTTATTGCTCTTAGTGGGTATTGAACTTTAGATTTGCAGGACGTTCATCCAAGTTTTATTCACTAAGTCAACCCCTTAATAATTTTAATTTTTAATTGAAAAATCAAATTGAAAACTTATAAAATTAACAAATGTTCTAAAATTGTTAATTTTAACCTCCAATTTAGACGGCAGAACCAAATTAACGCTCCGTTTGTTTGAGCGGAAAATATTTTTTGGTGTTTGATATAATAGAAAATAAAAGTCAATAGGAAATATTTTCTATAATCAACAAATATAAGGCTATATGGACAGAAAATATTTTTCAATTTTACAAGGTAAAAAATATTTTTCAGACTAAAGTCTTACCAATGTCACTATACTATCACGACCACTCTCATCTCTATCACCACACCACCATCACCATGGCAACTGCCATCATTACCATCGTTATCACTGCTACTGTCCCCCACCACCATGCTGCCCCCCACCTTCATATTCGTTTCGCCACTACTACTACCAAACATAGAAAAATATTTTTCTAGAAAAAATTTTTAGAAAAAAGTTTTCTACAAAAAATATTTTTCATTTGAAAATATTTTTTATCCAAACAAACGGAGAGTAAAACTAAACTTAAAGTGTATGAATTAAATTATTTAAATTAAAATTATAAAAATTAAAGTGTAATTTGAATTAGAGTATAAAAATAAAAAGTGTAATTAACCCATAAAAAATTGTCACCCTAACAAGCTCGAATTAATATCCTCTCCATCTCTCTTCTGAACTCTCTACTTGTTAGATCGTTGGGTCTACTTTTGGGTCCAATTTTGATGATCCGTACCGTTCACATTTTAATATTTGTTGAATATATCATACTTGTAAAAAATTAAGTTGATCGGATATTAGAAACTATGTGTTCGGATCATCGAACTACATACTATTTTTAAAAAAATCTAATAAATAGTTTTTTGAACACATGTTTTTTGATATCCGATTAATTTAATTTTTTATAGGTATAATATATTTAATAAACCTTAAAATATAACGGTTTGAATCATTAAAATTAGATCCAAAAGTGAGTCCAATAACTTAATAAATAAAAAGTTAAAAGAGAGATGAAAGAGAGGAGGTTGATTCGACAAACTCTAGTACCAACTCAAACGTACTTGGCTGAAAAGATAAGGTCTACTAGTTTAGGTCGGTGATTGAGATAAAGTAGAACAACTTGGCAATTGGTGATTGGTTGAGCGCTAACGACCGCCAAAAGAACTTCCCGATATACTACTACCACCAAAACAACTTATCCACACCACATGAGATTGCAAGGATGGCATCAGCAGTTCTTGGAGCTCTGAGAGATGGCTTGAAGTTGAACTCTGTCCAACCAATCCAAACCAAAATCTTGGAATCTATATTGGTAGCATCCTTCACAATCACCACACTTCTCTTAATAATCCCATGTGAATTCATCAATGGCAGCCCAGTTCCCACTCTCATATTTGCAGGACTGCCCTCCACTTTCCAAGCATTTGTTGTGTGCCTTGTCTTTGCCTTTGCTGGCTCTCTGAGTGCATTGTTAATCAATGACAGCTCCTTTCTGGTTAAGTTCTGTGAGTACTCTTCCGTGGCTTCCATGACATTTGCTCTCTCTTTGTTGCTTTGGGCTATGTTCACTGTCTCAAGAAACTATTAGAGCCATGTTTTTGCTTTTGTAACCTTGGCTTATTTTTTTATTTTTATTTTTTTTAAAATTTCAGTTCTCTTGTGTTTGTGTGTTTATGTAACTTTAGTGTTTTAGGATCTATATTCTTTTATAAAACTGTTTCTCTTTGTTTTATGGTGGACGGTTGGGGGCAATCATGTTGTTATAACGACATAAAACCTGAATAAGCCTATGTTTTTATGAAAGTGGTTGGCAAATGAAAATTTCATAAAAATAGAAATAAATAATTTATATATATATATTTTTGTTATAGTAGTTAGTGACATTTTAATAACTGGAAATCATTTTAATGAATCTTTTGATTTTAAATGAATGGACAAAAAAAATGGTCAGCTCATTTTATATCAATATGCACTTTTTAGTTATGACATATTGTGATATTCATATAACTCATTGTGATATTGATTATAATATTATTTTAGTTATGATGTAAGAGTTTTTTTCATTATACCTTACTAGCACGGGTATAATAAATAATCAAAATTAGTTGTTAAATAAAAATAATAATATAAAATTTATTTAAAATATGTAGTAAAAATAATTTATAATCAATTAAATTTATTCATTTTTATCAAAGTTACAGATAATCAATTATATTTATATATACAATTTTATTTTGATTACTCAAATTATTTGGTCTCTGTCCAAGTCTATTAAATTTATCTGAATTTTTGAATTTTAAATAGGTTTTCACCGAATTAAAAATTATGTTGCCCAATTTTTAAAAATAACAGGCTTGACTCGAATGTTTGGATTCAATTCGCCCAAATTTTACAATTCTAGCATGGAGGTTGAAAGTTTCATTATTGAAGATGTGATAAATTAAAAATTGATACAAAAAATTGTGAAACTTAAATTGTAGGTTTCAATAATTTTTGTTTTCATAATTTACATACAAAACTCTAACTATTTATATTATTTTACATAAACATATTTATTAATTTTTTCACATCACATGCATAGCACCCGGGGTTTCACCAGTATATATATATATATATTAAGGAAGGGGATTTCTAATGAGAAGGGTCTGGTGAAGCTCCAAACTCACCTACTATTTTTCTTGATTTCTTATTTTTTAAATAATTAAAAAATCTTCTATTGGTTAGCTTTTATTGAATCATTTAAAAAAAATCTTATTATACTTTGATTTACAGATTTCAAAAGAAAGTTAATAATCTATTTTAAAATTTAAATTTAGAAATTTGAAAAGGAAAGTTATTAAAGTTACACATAAGTGGTCTTAAAAAAAAATTTCATTTCATAATTTAATTAGTAAAATTAAAAAAAATTATATTTACGATAAAATATAAATACATTTCATTTTATAAATTTCATAATTTTAATTTAGCATATGATAGTAGTAAATTACATTTGTAAATATAATAATTTTTTTCTTATTTTGTAAAGCTTGAAAATTTGTTTATTCAAAATAATAAATTGTGATATGTCATAAGCCTATCGTGAAAATGAATTAGGATTGATTTGTGGCATTCGACTAAATATTAGAAGTGAGTTAGAAACTAGCCGATTTAATATTTATGCCAATGTGACATCCACCTAATAATTAAAAATTTTCTTGATCATTAAAAAATGAATTTCTCGGTTTGTGGCCGATATGAGCTAGTTTGGGAGTTCCGATATTGGATTAAATAATAAAAATGGGCCCAAAAAATTGAGTTGATTTTTTTTCCCCAATAATTTTTGGTTTAAGCCTGCCACACATCATATTTTAATAACTCAATATCATTAAAAAAAAAAAATCTTAATCTTTACGGTGCTTTTTATCAATCAATAAAAAATATTTACAAATATTAAGAGAATTACATTAGAACAAATTCTAATATAAATTTTTTACTTTAAAACTTTAAGAGCTACCCATTTTCTTTGACTCTATCACTAATTTTTGAGATAACAACTAAAACAAATTTCAATCATTATTAGATGGAGAGATGTGTATGATAAGAGTTTTTAGTACATAACTTTGAAAAGTAATATTAATTCGAAATTTTTAGAAAAAGATAAAAGAATTTGAAAAAGTAATGTACCCAATTTTATGTTATCTTTGATTCATGGATTTAGGTAAGAATTTCAAAAAATTAAAAAAAATAAAAAATAATAAAATAGTAGGTTAAATGGGAATGAAATATAATTATATTTTACCTAATGTCACATACCTTTTCATTTTTCTTTTCAAAATTTCTACCCAAAATTATGAACCAAAAACATTATCAATATTTGAAAAAAGTTTTGAATCCTTTATTATATTAATAAACACTATCTAAAAAACACTATAAAATTCTACCTATGGAAGCATAGCTTAGGGGTTTAAGGAAATAAAACCTGCCTTAAAATATATTTTAAAATAAATAACAAAATTATAAGGATTACGGGTCAAAGATCTTATAAAAATCTTTTGGTGTGATAGTTTAATTGGTTATGAAATTTGTTTGGGTAGGAGAACCAATAATTTTTTAGATAAACTACCAAAGATCCTAATAATTAGACTTAATTTCGATCAAGTCCTATTGAAAATAAATCTTGGTAAAATTGTTGCTAAAAATAATTTTTTTGTGACAATTTTTTACATGTCGCTAAAAATTGACAATTAGTGACTTTTTTTTGTCATGATTTTATTATAAATTGTCACTAAAACTTACAAATTAGTGACGTTTTTTTATGACAATTTTTTTTTAATGTTTTTATTATAATTACTAAAATTTGAAATTTTCGGATGGAACTGTAACGCCCTCAAAATAATACATAATTCAATCATTTATAAGATTCCAAAATCATAAAAGAAATATTATATTTCCATTCATCAGAATATTTTCTACAAAAAGGTATTACATGTTGACAACAAAAGTAAATGCCCTACGGGCTTATAACTTTCCAAGTCAACACTTGGTTACAAAAGAGACGGTCAGAATCCCTTTTACAATTAAAGCCCTCGGCTTGGAAATAAAAACATGTAATACAAAAAAATAACAACAAAAGTAAGCTGCACCCTCTAAACTATCCAAGCTAGGTCCTTGGAGACGGCATATCACCTGAACCTGAAAATGATGTCCCATATAGGGTGAGCCAAAGCCCAGTAAAGATATGCTAAACCAAATATGAGAAATAACTAAAATATTAGCATCTGAAAAATGTTCGACACATGTACATCGACATACACCATTTTTATAATCCATCAACATTGACATTCATCTTTCAACCTAGTTTCATTTGTATTTCCAATTCATTTCATTGACATGGTCCGCCTATTCAAGTAATTCAAATGAGACTACAGCTCATAAGAAAACAACACTTCAATTCTGTAACAATTCAAATGAGACTACAACTCATATTAACAACACTTCAATCATCAACATCATTCAGAGGTATATAAGGTTTCGGGACTTTCAACCCTAGACACTCCGGCCAACTTAATTATCAATGGAATCCATCCCCTATCTCCTCCCAAACAATGGAGCACATCCCATTTCTCCTCCCACACAATGGAGTACATACTCTATCTCCTCCCAAACAACATACACATGCAATATATTTAAACACTTTATCATATACAATGATCAATTAAAGCACATATTCAATGTGTTAATCCAATCGTCATATTCATTGACATATTCCAATTGATTAGTTTCAATTTACCTAATCATTATGTAGTTCTACAACAATCATGACTATCCTCCACCGATAGCCCAAACAATTATCTCTAAATAGATAATTAAATTTATCAAACAGATAAATTAATACATTTTCCATAGGTAAGCGATTCTCAATCCAACTATACCAATTAATTACATTTTCCCCCCAATTTCATCATTTCAACATAATTATGTGTTCCCATAATTAATTTCATTATATTGACAATTAACTAATTTAATCCCAATTAGGGCATTTTTCCCTCTTTCTCAAATAACAATCTCAAGGCTCAATTTCATCATTTTTATACAAATAATTTCCTTTTCAAAGCCTCATATTCACAATGGAGCCCAAAACCAAGGAACTCCTCTTTTATAATTTCAAATCAAATCCTAACTTTTCCAAAACTCCCAAACACCACCATCTATACGAAATAACCAACATTTATGTCAAAACTCATAGAAAGGAGTAGATTATCTCTACCACAAATTTAAGAGCTCAAAGGAGAAGAAGGAAGAAACTCAAAGTGCTCCAAAGCTCAACTTTTTCGGATCAAAACGTAGCCCACGCGAAACTCTACCTTTTATACAAAGGAAATAGGGTAGAGTCACTCTAGATCAAGTGTATTTGTAGAGAGAGAGAGTGTTTAGGAGGGAGAGAGAGTCGGATCTAGGGTTTGGATGAAAAAGAAGATGAAAAAGTGATGTATATCACGCTGCTGCCAACTGATATATTCGAGCCTCGCTTGAGCAAAGGAGTGGTCGCTCGAGCGACCCGACATGAAAGAACCTCGCTCGAGCTCAAGAAGCGTCGCTCAAGCGAACAATGCGAAGCTTCAGGTCTGCAACCCAGAAGCACACTCGAGTGCAAGAGTTCTCGCTCGAGTGAAGAAACACAAAACAGAGAACTCGCTGGCTCGAGCGACAAAATCCCTCGCTCGAGCGAAGAATTCCAATCTTCAGGTTTTTCCAAGACGCAGACACACACTCGAGCGCAAGAATGTTCGCTTGAGCGAAAAGACACACCACTCAAATCTCGCTCGAGCGAAGAAACTAAAACCCAAAGCTCACTCGAGCGACAAAAGCTTCGCTCGAGTGAAGAAATCAAAATCTGGACAGCAACCATATGTTTCAAATCACACCCAACCTGCTCCAAACTTACCCAACACATCCCAAAACTCAAATACAAGGAATTAAATGATGGAAACAAGATATAGACAACAACCAACAACTATGGAACCTAAGTCCGGAACTCAATATATAACGGGGAAAACAGAGATCGCTATAGAACTTTCACTACAACATATAAGAGTTTTAGAGGCAAAATATTTTGGACTCTAAAGCGAAAATTTTGTTGTAAAAGACATTTAGAGATCAATTTCTATCGTCATGAGGATAGTCGCTAAAAGATCATCTCGAAAAGTCAAAAAATATAAGTCTTTTAGCGACAAAATTTAAAAAATGTCCTTAATAAATAGACTTTTAGGGATAAAATAATTTGGTCTCAAAATGATTTTTTTTTTTAGACAAAAAATTTCGTCCCAAAAGGATAATAATTTATTCATCACTAATGTCTAATTTTTATTGTTAAAAATATAATAACAACACTTTTCACAATAAAAATATTTGGTCCCTAAATTTTAGTCTCTAAAACCTTTTTTTTTGGGTAGTGTTTGAAGGTTTCACTGTCTTTATTAATAAAACGTCTCTTTGATATAATATAAATATATAAATTGGAATCTCGATGCATATAAAATTATTAAACATCAAGAGAAAAAATCTATAGAAGGTGTGAATTGATTCATATATTTTAGTGGTACAAAAATTTCAATTTTAAAACTGATCAATTAACTTTTCTTTTTAAATTTCTAAATTTCAATTTTAATTTGAACGTAAAAATCAAGAGATATTAATTTTTTTTTTAATTTTTAATTTTTTTTTCTTGAATAAGAGCTAGTTAATAGAAGATTTTTTTAAAAAACAAATTTAAAAATCAAAAAATTATGAAATTTAGATTGGGAACTTGAAACTCTTAGAGGCCTTAGAGCATCCGCATCAGCCTCTCTATAATGGCTTTGAAGCTATTGTAGAGAACAAAAGGTGTGAATATCAACTCCATCAGACTCTCTATAGCTTTCATTCATTTTGTGATTGTTACAGTGTCTCACCTGATTTGTTAAGGCATTGTTTATACAGTAATATATTTTTTATTATATTTTTTGGAGCAAAACTAGGTCAAAAAGTCATGGTCGGTCATTCACCCGGATGTCCCCCCCGGATGTCTCATGAGTACCCTATAACAAAGAAGGAAAATGCCCAAAATTGGCCTGAATGGTCGACCCCCCTGTCGACGTCCTTATGTGATTGTGTTGCTGCTGTTTAATGAAAAAGATAAAAGAATAAAAAATAATATTTTAATGAAATAGAATTTTAAAATAGAAAGTTTGATAGAGTGTGTACATAAAAAAAAGGCTAGCTAAAATGAAAAAAAAAAAGAGAGTAGATTTTGGGTTATAATTTGACTCAAAATTTGCCAAAACTGATGCGAATGCTCTTATAGGTTAGAAACCTCCTTTGGCTTATAATATATAAATGTGGTGTTTGGTCAAAACTTTTTTTTTTTTTCCTTATAACTTCCAAAAGATTGAGGTATGACATATATGACAATCAAACCCATAAATGTCATAGCTTGCATATACTATAGCACTACTCCACCAATAAAGTATATGTGGTTAATGATAGGAATATCAAATTTTCTACTAAATAAATGATCTAATGTCTCACATGGAGACATTTGGTTATTTATTTGGTAGAAAATTTGAGACTTATAGCATTTTTCAGTATATAATCCAATGATTCAGTATATACCTAACTAAATGACATTTAAACAAAACATTTTAAAACAATGTAGTTTTGCTTTAATAAGTGGTAGGATTACTACAACAGGACCTCTATACATAGATCTATTGCATAGAATTCTCATCTAGAAGAAATTAGATTATTTGAATTATGGCAGATGCATTATTAAATCGCATGATCTGCGTAGTCCATTAAATAAACAAAAAAAACTTTGTGAAAAAATCATGTGCTTGCTATCATAACATGCACAGCAATCATGACTAAAATGAAGAATTGAAAAGAACTGAAGAACTTTTTATTATTATTTTTTCTAACACAATAGATGATGAGTTACAATACTTATATATAGACTTGTATGTAAAGCTCTAAGTGGTTACAACTAATTGACAGTAATTGACAGTTACAACTGTATGGCTGATGTGGAAAAGGCTTCTAGAAGCTTCTTGATGTAGCTGATATAACAGAATCAGTTGTGGAATTGGGTGTAACAGATTTAGTTAAACTGTTATTCTGTTTCAGTCTTGGACTGCTATTCTGCTTCAGTTTCAATCTTGGACTGCTATTCTGCTTCAGTTCAGATTCTTCAATATTCCCTGGCAAGCTGATGGGACGATCAAGAACCATGAGCTTGGATTTGAGATATTGAAATCGAGAGACACTTAATGGTTTAGTAAACAAATCAGCAAGTTGATCAATTGTTGGAATGTAGTGCAACTGAAATTGTTTAGCCAGAACCTTATCCCGGATGAAATGACAGTCGATTTCGATATGCTTTGATCGTGTGTGGAAGACAGGATTGGAAGCTAGAGCTATTGCATAGAGGTTATCACACCAGAGGATGGGGGTAGTAGGAGAAGGAATGCCCATTTCAGTAAGCAGCATAGAAATCCAACTTAACTCAGCTGCAGCATTGGCTAAAGCTCTATATTCAGCTTCAGTAGATGAGCGAGACACTGTGGCCTGTTTCTTGGCAGACCAAGAAACCAAATTAGAGCCCAAGAAGACACAGTAACCCGATGTTGATTTTCTGTCATGAACATCGCCGGCCCAATTTGAATCAGAATATCCATGAACATCAAAAGTACTAGAAGAGAATACCAAGCCATGAATGATAGTGCCTTGAACATATCGAAGAATTCTCTTGACGGCAGCAAAATGTTCAATGGTAGGGGCATGCATATGTTGACAAGCTTGGTTAACAGATAGAGAAAGATCTGGTCTTGTAATGGTGAGATATTGGAGAGCACCAACAATACTTCGATAAAGAACCGGATCAGAAAATGGTAAAGTAGCATTTGGAGGAACACTAGGCTTGACAGAAACAGGTGAAGGACAGGGTTTACAAGAGGACAAACCAGCTTTAAGAAGAATATCTTTGGCATATTTAGACTGAGACAGAAGATAGCCGGAGCTGGTAGGCTGAACTGAAATACCAAGGAAATAAGCAATATCACCCAATTCCTTCATGGAGAACACATTGTGCATCTTTGTAATGAGAGATTGAATGTGTGAAGAATTATCACCAGTGATTAAGATGTCGTCCACATATACCAACAGATAAGTGACTGAGGTAGCAGTCTTCTGAATGAATAAAGAAGAGTCACTCTTACTATTAGTAAAGCCTTGAGATACCAAGTATTGAGAAAATGTGGAATACCATGCTCGGGGTGCCTGTTTTAATCCATATAAGGATTTGTGGAGTTTGCACACGTGATTAGGGAAGGAAGAGTCTTCAAAACCTGGAGGCTGAAGCATGAAGACTTCCTCTTCAAGATGTCCATGAAGGAATGCATTGGAAATGTCTAACTGTTTAAGAGCCCATTGATTATGAAGGGCAAGACAAAGTAAGATGCGGATAGTGGGTTGCTTAGCCACGAGACTGAAAGTCTCATGAAAATCTATACCCTCTTGTTGCAGGTACCCTTTAGCAACCAAGCGTGCCTTATACCTTGCAATAGTGCCATCAGAATTGCGCTTCACCTTGAAAATCCATTTACAGCCGATAGCAGTTTTGTGAGAGGGAAGGGACACTAGAGACCAAGTATGTTGTTGCTGAAGAGCAGAAAATTCATCAAGCATAGCTTGATGCCAAACAGGAGACAACAAAGCTTCTTTGTAAGAAGGAGGTTCAGACTGAGTGTATGAACCAGTTATGGTGACAGTGGCAGGTGCAGATTTAGCAGTGGCAGTGACAGAGGCAGGTGCAGAATTAGCGGAGAAAGCAGAGACAGTGGTAGTAGCAGGGGAAGCAAGAAAACAATGAGGAGGAGCAGCAGATTTGGAGTGGGTAATCATAGGATGCTGATTAGAATGAGAAGGAGGTATATGAGGTAACTCAATCGAAATGGACTGAATTGGAACTGTAGTAGGTGGTAAAGAGGAAGTAGTAGAAGGTACGGGACTCGGAGAAACTGGACTAGATAAGGACTGAGAATTAACAGAAGAAGAGAAAGAAGGCCAGAAAAAAGATTGAATAGTAGGTAAGGTGGAAGAGTTTGTTGTTGGTAAGGTTGAAGAGTTTGAAGAAGAATTCAAATGAGCAAACGGAAACACATGCTCATTAAAGACCACATGTCGAGACAAATAGATCCGACCGGTAAGGGGATCAAGACAGCGATAACCTTTAGCAAAAGGATGATACCCCAAAAAAAACCCAAGAGACAGATTTAGGACGGAGCTTGAGAGACTAATAGGGCTTAAGCCAAGGGAAGCACTGACAACCAAACACGCGAAAATATGAGTAGTCGGGAGTGGATTGAAAAAGCTTTTCAAAAGGAGATTTATGGCCAAGCTTTGAAGAGGGAAGTCTGTTAATAAGAAAAGTAGAAATAGTGTAGACACCCCATTTTTGACCGACCTTAAGACTCAGGCGTCACCAGTTGGGCGCTCGGTGATGTTGCATATTGTGCTCGTTCAGAAGTCTCAGAGTTGCGGCCGTGCGCCCTGCCTCCGGACTTCCGAACCCTCTTCTGTGCCTTGTCTCGGTTTGCGAACCAGACTCGGTTTTCTCTGTTTTCTTTCCTGAGGGGAGGGAGTGGTCCCGAAGATTATCTCCCGGTGGCCGTGAGCTACTTTTCGTGGCCGTAGGCCATTTTGCCCATTTCGGAGCCCGGTTCCCGGTTTTCGGAGCTGTTAGGCCGTGTGCCTCGGCTCGGGACCGCCCAACCATCTCCGAGTTCTCCGGTTTTTGGCGGAGACCTTTGTTTCAATGTTTCGAGGAACACTGGGGCCCCTGATGCCCGTTTCGTGGCCGTATGCCACTTTCGGTGTTCGTAGCCGGTTTTCGGGACCCCGAACTGCGTGATTTGGGCCCCGAGCATTCATTTTGCATCAGTTTTCTCTGATTTTTGGCAGGAACCTCTGTTTTGTCATTCCGAGGGACACTGGAGTCGCAGATACCCACTTCGCTGCTAAACACCACTTCCGGCACCTGCAGCCCATTTTTGGGATCCCGAATTGCTCGGTTTTGGCTCCGAGTGTTCATTTCTCATTAGTTTTTGTTCAAACTTGGCAGGTACCTCTGTTTCAACATCAGGAAGATCACTGGGGGGGGGGAGGCCAGCAATTATCCCAGATAACCAGTTTCGCTCCTCCGGAGCCCGTTTTGCTCACTTCCGGGCCAATGTTGAACACCCTAGGGGTATTTTCTTCCAACCAAAGCTACATATCTGTGATGAGGGCATCTAGGAGGACCCTAAGGGTTGGTGGTCGGCCATAAATTCAGGGTTTCATTTTTGGGCCTCTCCTTCAAGCTCTATGTTGTGGCTCCTGCTTCAGTGTTGCCAATTTCCGACCTTGGAACCTTGTTCTACACATCTTGGAGGACACTTTGGCACAGTGGTCGGCCAGAAATTGTTGACTTCATTTTTGGGCCTCTCCTTCAAGCTCTATGTTGTGGCTCCTGCTTCAGAGTTGCCAGATTTCAACCATGGGGTCTTGTTCTACACATCTTGGAGGACACTTTGGTATGGTGGTCGGCCAGAAATTATTTTGTTCATTTTTTGGGGGTGGCCGGCCGGCCATGGTGAGTGGCTGGCCGACCAGGTGGGGTGGCTGGCCGGCCACCTCCCACAAATTTACCTGGCCGGCCAGCTTCCTGCTTTCCAGCCTGTCCCAGCTGTCCGGATATCTTTCAGCATATCCCGGGGCATCCGGGGGATATTTCGGGAGGGAAAGATTGGGTGCTTTCCCTCCCCTTTTACACCCCATTTCTTGTCTATTTGAAGGGCCCTCCCTCTCCTTCTTCAAGGTTGGAAAAAATTGTCTCAAGTGATCATCTTCAAATTCCTCCATTTTCATAGCTCAAAACCTCAAAAAAGCTTCCAAGTCCCTAGGTCTTCTCTTCATCAACACCTAGCCTCACCATCCCTACTACCACTCCAGCAGCTAGGAAGTGAATTTCAGAGGTTGAGAAGCTACAAATCAAAGCCAAGAATCAAAGAAAGACAAGTCTTCAAGGGTAAGTCTTCAAAACCAACTTTTAGGGCTTTTTCTTGGTTCATTTTTATACTCTAATTGGTTGAGAATTGGGGCTCCGACGCCTACTGCTTTTGTGCTTGTTTTGAGCCCCTCTACAACTTTGTAGAAGGGCTCAACTTCATTTGATGCTTCTATGATATACTTGTTTCAATACCTAGCTTTTATGCCATTATCTTGCATGCTAGTTTAGGCCTATTTCCTTTTGTTTTTAGGGGTCAGACCCCTACTGGTTTTGTGCTCATTTTGAGCCCCTCTACAACATTGTAGAAGGGCTCAACCTCATTTGGCCATTGTATATACCACCTCCTTCAAATTTCATCAAGTGTGCCATTTTTGCATGCAATTTTTGACCTATTTGTGTTTGTTTTTGGGACTTCGACCCCTACTGGTTTTAGTCTCTTTTTGACCCCCTTTACATATTTCATGAAGGAAGTTTGGTCATTTGATGTATAGATAGCATGTCTCATGATATAGCATGTTTGGAGCCTACTTTGCATGGATTTTATAGCATGTTTGTATTCTGATTTTGAGGATGTCATCTTCTGAAATTGTGCTTATTTTTATCTCATCTTCAATGTTGTAGAAGAAAGTTTGTCCATTTGGGGTTTGCATATGTCACTTGTCTCAATACTCCTCTTTTGGCCACTAACTTTGCATGCTATTGTTGATCTATCTATGCTTGCATCTTGGCCAAGTTTGTTACTGAAATATGCCATATTTTGGACTGCCTTGCTACTGTTCTTGCTGCCATGATCATATTTTGCATGTATAGCATGGCTATAGGCCATTTCGGGGCTTAATTTCACATTTTCGGGATGAATGCATGCTTCGAGTGTCATTTCGATTTGTTTCGGGGCTGTTTTCCCCTTTATTTAAGTGCTGAAATTCCATTGCCATGCTTGCATATCATTTCCCATGCCATTTGTATCATTTTTGCATTGCCTCGGTTTGCGTGCCAATGGGCACGCACTTCGAGGCACCTCATTTTTATCATTCCGGCAGCCTATGTGAGCGTGGCTGAGGCTATCTCATGTTGGCGTAAGCCCAATTTGCATTTTCACGTTTCTACATCATTGCCTCGATTTGCGTGTCCGCGGACACGCGTTTCGAGGCAGCTTTGTTTTTATCCGACGGCAGCCTATGTGAGTGCGGCTGAGGCTCTCTCATGTTGGCGTAAGCCCATCATTGCATTCCGTATGTCATTTCATCCCATTTTATCTCTGCCTCGGTTTGCGCGCTTGTGGGCACGCATTTCGAGGCACGCATTTCGAGGCACTTCGGTTTTATCCGATTTTCTCATTTCATCATCGCCTCGGTTTGCGTGCCTGCGGGTGCGCATTTCGAGGCACTTCGGTTTTATCCGATTTTCTCATTTTATCATCGCCTCGATTTGCGCGCCTGTGGGCACGCACTCCGAGGCACTTCATTTTATCCGATTTTGCATCGCATATCTCTGCCTCGGTTTGCGCGCTTGTGGGCACGCACTTCGAGGCACTTCGGTTTTATCTGATTTTCTCATTTCATCATCGCCTCGGTTTGCGTGTCCGTGCGCACGCATTTCGAGGCACTCTGTTTTATCCGCTTGGCATTGCGTATGCCTCTGCCTCGGTTTGCGTGTCCGTGCGCACGCATTTCGAGGCACTCTGTTTTATCCGATTGGCATTGCGTATGCCTCTGCCTCGGTTTGCGTGCCCGTGTGCACGCATTTCGAGGCACTCTGTTTTATCCGGTTTGCATTACACATCATCGCCTCGGTTTGCGTGCCCGCGTGCACGCATTTCGAGGCACTCTGTTTTATTCGATTTGCATTTCATCATTGCCTCGGTTTGCGTGCCAGTGGGCACGCATTTCGAGGCACCTCATTCTTATCATTCCGGCATCCTATGTGAGCGTGGCTGAGGCCCCCTTCATGTTGGTATAAGCCCATCATTACATTTCGCATGTCATTCCGCATCGCCTCGGTTTGCGTGCCCGTGGACACGCATTTCGAGGCATCTCATTTTCATAGCATCGTACATGCTAGGATTGTATGTTAGTTGCATTTCATGCATATCATGCATATTGCACGGGAAACGAGGCGCGTTTCGCACTCCGAGTGGCGGAGCATGTCTCAATTCCCCAGTCACCGACACTCCGGATTACCCATGATGGAGTTAGGTTTTCATTGTAGCATTCATCTGCATTCATCCTATATTGAGTTGTGCAATCCGATTCCTCGGCCATCATGCATCGGTATGCGTGATTGGTGGCACGAGGATCGAGGCATGCATATATTTGTGAAATACATTGCTGTGCCCCTTTCCTGCTCTCTGTTGCAGCAAAATCAATGATCAACAACTTTTCGGAGTTCAGCACGCATTTCAAGAAACAGTGCAAACAGAGGCTAATCGGGGCATCCCAGTGGATTTCCGCGCCAAGCAGCCCAACAGGCGGCATTCATCAGAAGCAAGGCAGTCCCTGGCTTGCATGCCAGTTTTATCGCTTTTATTAATTAATTTGTTAATTAATTAGAAATTTGTATTATTCGGACTGTAATATTTGGACTGTATTATTCTTTTATTTCGGACTGTATTATTTATTTGGACCCTCTGCGCGAGGGCAATGTTGTAATAAGTGTGGGTGAGTGTGGTGTATGTCTTCCAACCCCCATTTCTTTCTCCCTTTTATTTACCCGCTTTGGATGGTTAGATATAGGGCATATTTCAATTAGCATACAGTATGACAGCATGTTTGCATCATTCATCTGTTTTGCACGCACCGGGCTCGGCACATCATACAAACTGCATTTGTATTTCAATTCCAAAATTGAATACGTGTTAGTTGTAGCATTTCATATGCCATGTTTAGAATAGCCGAGCCTGCTATAGTTTGCATCTTTGCATGTGTTGCATTAGGCATTCTGTATATTTTAGGATCATGCATGATTTCTAATCAGTTTTCTGTTTTGGCTTGGAGTACTCGGTAAGTTTTATGCTTTAGCATCCTTGCATGCGTGTGAGTGTTGCCATGATAGCATGCTTACCATGAGGCTATGTGTTTATGTGATATAACTGCCTTGAATGCCTGTGGGTGGAGGTTGAGTTATCTGAATTGGAGCAATTCATCAATTGTTTGTTAAGCCCACTAGATTGTGGCAAAATCTGTATTTTTAGCCTACCTGCGGGTAGCAAACCATCTTTCACAAACAAACATGAGATGTTGAGTTCCAATTCAGACGATTCAGTCTATACTTGTTTGCTGCGAGCATCACATAGTAACCTAGGCTAATAATCGGAATAAGAGCATACAATGTTTTCAAAAACAGATATCATGGTTAGTAGAGGCCGGTCTTTGACCGGGCGAAAGGGGGTGCTCACGATGTGACCTTCCCAAATCGTACCCAAGTTCCCGAGCCAACTTTGGTGATGACGGACACGTGGCCTTTTGGCACCGAGTCAGGGTTTCCTAAATTTCCCATTTTAAAATATTTAGGTGGCGACTCTGTTATCTGGCAAAGCAGTCCATGTTTGGCACTTCTTTCAAAAAAAATCTGTTTTTTTCTCAAAACGATTTGCCGGATTTGGACTCTTTGGTTCGAGATTTGGAACCGCAACAAAAATCGAGTCCGAGCTGTAGCGAGGTCCCCCGCGGGCGTTGTTACAAATAGCAACAGCATCAAACCAGTATTGTAATGGTACAGATGAGTGATGAAGAAGAGCAGTAGCAGTTTCGGTGATATGCCGATGTTTCCTCTCAGCAGTACCATTCTGAGAGGGAGTGCAAGGACAAGAATGTTGGTGAATAATCCCTTGAGTACGCAAGAAATAGTTCATTTTATTAGTAAAATATTCAGATCCTCCATCAGTTCTTAAGATTTGTAAGGAAGTATGAAATTGTTTTTCAATGTAAGCCTTGAACTCCATGAACTTATCACACACTTCACTTTTATAAGATAATGGAAAAAGCCAAGTGAAACGACTAAAGTCATCCACAAAAAGTAAGTAGTATTTATAACCAGAAGTAGAAGAATATGGCCCCCATACATCACTATGAATAAGAGAGAGAGGGGCATTGATAGTAGTATTGGACAATTGAAAAGGAAGTTTATGACTTTTAGCTATGCAACAATCAGTACAAGATGCCATTTTATTCTGTGAAACATTATTCTGAGAAACAGTCAACAATGATTTAAGATGATTATACTTCACTAAGGAGGGATGGCCTAATCTATTATGCCAAACAGAGGAAGAAACAGGTGTATGTGATGTAGTAAAGTAAGAATTATGGACAGATGGATCAGCAGGCAGCACAGATGTAGAAGGAGAGTAAAAGTGGTAGAGGCCATTGGTATTAGAACCCTGATGAAGAGTTCTCCTCGAATCCTTGTCCTGAATCACGAATTTAGAATCATCAAAGGTGATGAGACAATTATTGTCCTTAGTAAATTTGTGAACTGATAGAAGGTTAGAAGAAATTGAAGGAGCATGTAAAACATGATTTAATCTAAAAGAACAGTGAGGTATAGGGAGCAGTCCCTTACCAGTGTTGTGAATGGGGATTGTAGTGCCATTACCTATAGTGATCTGATCTGAACCTGGATAGGGCTGTGACTGACTGAGATTGTGAAGATCATGTGTGATATGATCTGTAGCAGCAGAGTCTAAGTACCAAGGTGTTTGAGGAGGAGAAGTAGCTGCGAATGGAGAAGCAGCAACAAATGCTCTGGAACTGGATTCAGAAGGATGCTGCGAGCTAGAAGAGGATTGATACTGAGGATCCATCCGATACCAGCAGTCTAATGCAGAGTGACCAGAACCTCTACAAATCTGACAATATATAGATCTGCCTCTGCTGCGAGAGTAACCTCCTGGATCATGAAAATTGTCTCTGCTGCGAGAGTAACTTCCTTGATCATGAAAATTCCGTGAAAAACCAGAGTTGGTGGTGAAGTTAGATCCAGATCTACCACCGCCTCGAGGAGTACCTCTGTAAGAATGACCACCTCGATTACCTCTGTAAGAGTGACCTCTGAAGCCAGAAGAACGACCTCTACTGCGAACCGAAGAGAAGGCCATAGTAGGTTCAGAAGAAAGTTTCTGAAGTTTGGATTCAATATGAACAGATTCAGAAAGAAGAAGAGCAGTCAATTCTTCCATTGAAATTGACTCAGCTCTGGCTCGAATGGTAGTTTTGAAGGCATCATATTCATCAGGAAGACCATTCAAAGTAAGCAAAACAAGATCTTCATCATCTATAAATGAAGAAACGAGAGCCAACTGACTGACCAAGGCTTTGATCTTGGAGAGATAATTCTCCATTGAATCTGTTTTCTTAGAAATGTTGTTTAATTGATTCTTCAACTGATGAACATGCGATCGAGAAAGCGAAGTGAATCGCTTATGTAAGGCAGTCCAGATCTCGGCACAACTGTGAAGATGAAGAACAGAGGAATAGATTTCAGGCAACAAAGTTGCAGTAATGCAACTGAGCAAGTGTGCATCAATAATTTTCCATTGTAGATATTCAGGATTGTCTTTTTCTGAACCAGAAGAATCTGTCATTGTCATTTGTGGACATGATATAGTCCCATCAACAAATCCAAAAAGACTAGTAGCAATAAGAATGTTTTGCAGTTGATTTTTCCAGATTAGAAAGTTTGATGCATCAAGCTTGATAGTGATAAATGAAGAAAGGTTTGAAATCAGTAATGAAAGATTTGGAGGAAGTGAGGTTGAAGACATGAGAGAAGATAAAGAAGTTGAAGGAGCCATGAATCAACTTGTAAGAGAGAGAAGCTCTGATACCATGAAGAATTGAAAAGAACTGAAGAACTTATTATTATTATTTTTTCTAACACAATAGATGATGAGTTACAATACTTATATATAGACTTGTATGTAAAGCTCTAAGTGGTTACAACTAATTGACAGTAATTGACAGTTACAACTATATGGCTGAGGTGGAAAAGGCTTCTAGAAGCTTCTTGATGTAGCTGATATAACAGAATCAGTTGTGGAATTGGGTGTAACAGATTTAGTTAAACTGTTATTCTGTTTCAGTCTTGGACTGCTATTCTGCTTCAGTTTCAGTCTTGGACTGCTATTCTGCTTCAGTTCAGATTCTTCAATATAAAAAACCGATCACACAATTAATGTAGGACAAAATTTACTTTACTCCCATGTGGTTTGACGATAGAACACTTTGTCATCCTTTTATGATTTTGGACTAATCTGTATTTGTTAGCTTTTCTGTCGAAACAAACGTGGTGTGTGTCACACGCGCCTATTGTGCACCTACTTGTCTCTTTGCTGGTTTTCTCCCCAAACCAGACATTTGATCACTTATTTGATAGAAAATTTGAGACTTATAACATTTTTCAGTATATAATCCAATGATTCAATATAAAACTAATTAAATGACATTTAAACAAAAAATTTTAAAACAATGTAGTTTTGCTTTAATAAGTGGTTGGATTACTGCAACAAGACCTTTGTACATAGATCCATTGCATAGAATTCTCATCCAGAAGAAATTAGATTATTTGAATTATGGTAGATGCATTATTAAATCGTATGATCTGCGCAATCCTTTAAATAAACAAAAAAACTTTGTAAAAAAAAAAATCATGTTCTTGCTATCATAACATGCACAACAATCATGACTAAAAACTAAACACACAATTAATGTAGGACAAAATTTACTTTACTCTCCTATGGTTTGACGATGGAGCACTTTATCATTCCGTTGTGATTTTGGACTAATCTGTATTTGTTAGTTTTTCTGTCAAAACAAACGTGGTGTGTGTCACATGCGCCTATTGTGCGCCTACTTGTCTCTTTGTTGGTTTTCCTCTCAAAAATAGCTTGCTAAAAAGACACAAATGCCATTTTAACCATTATATAAGTTAGGCCTATTTTGAAAAGTGAATTTATTTATTTATTTATTTTTTGACTTATTGACTTTTTTTTGAAAAAAAGTGAAATGATCCAAATAAGTTAATAAATTGAAATTTTTTTTTTTTTCTAATTGCTAAAATAGGCCTAATAGGCACCAAATGGCACAAACCTCTAGTCAACTCAGTTAAATTGTGAATATTGTTCTCTCTCCTCTTATATTATTATTTTTATTTTTATAATTTTTTTTATTAAAGTTGTGTGCTTTTGTATTTATATATTTATGTATTTTCATTTATTTTATGTTCTTATAATTGATTTATTTATTTATTTATAATTTTTTTTTTTGTGCAATTAATTAGGAACTTTGTGATGTCTAAATAATACATGAAGTAGGAGAAGAGTGAAGAGAAGGAAATGAAAGATAAAATTTAAATAATTAGAATCACTTTTTAATTTTATGTTATTAATTCTCCCTCCAATTTAACTATTATTTCTAATATCAAAATTAGTGTTTAAAATATAATTTCTAAAAAGTGAGTTCTTAAATATTTTCTAAAATTATTTCTATCATTAAAAATTTAGTTAATGACATTTTTTTCATTAATAATTTTTTAAACTTTAATTTGATTTTAGCAGAAATTATGAACAGTGAAACGAAGAAAAAATAATTTTTTAAAAAAAAGTAATAAACATTATAAATATCAATAATTATAATTATAATTTTTTTATTAATATATAATATTTTTTAATGATTGCCACTTAATGGTAATTTTTCCTTGATTTTATAATGACTTATGTTTTCAATTTTGGATGATGAAAAATATTTTTAGGTCAGTGAACCATCACCACCATCATATATTTTGGATATGATAGTACTAAAGATATACAATCAAACAAATGTGAATGCTGGTAAATATAAGTAATTAAAATATTGAATGTATAGAATAATTTACAAAAATCTCATTACAATTAGAACCATTTTTCCACTTATTTATTTAAGTGTTATCCCCTAATTCACATGTCATTTATTTATCCACTTAATTTATCTATTTGTTTATATCATCATCACCACAAATCTTCCATTCGCTATTGCCGGCAACTTTTCTAGCATCGGCGCGGGCAGTCCAACAGCCATCTAGCAACAATAGGATAAAAATAGAAAAACCAAATCCACTTCCAATGCTTTTTTTTTTTTTAGTCTTTCAAATTTTCTATATGCAATCAGCCATGTATACAATTGAACCTTGATTGAAGAATCAGAGGCACCAGGATATCTTCGAAACTGATGCTTTTGGTCGGATGGTACAATGAAGAACAGGGTATCGATGGCTGCAAAGTGAAAGCCAAAGCAATAGGCAAATCAAAAGTAAAGCAAAAGGAAAAGCACGATAGGTTTAAAGAAAAAGCTAAAGCAAAAGGACAATTATAAGAAAAGAATATGTACATGATCTATCTTGGCCATTGATAGTAAAATTTCACTAATTTCACTGAATTTGTCAATAAAATTTCACTGTCCAATGATAGAAAACTTAGTGAAATTTTTTTCTTTTCCTTTTCTCAAAATTTCAAATTCTTTTGTTGAATAGATCTCAACTAGAGGAATTTAAAAAAATAAATTTTACGAAAAATAAAGTCGTATATGAGAAGTTATTGATTTTTTTTTTTTTGGAAGTTTTGAAATCTATTTCGAATACAAATATAATATGTTTGTTGTTTGTGGTACCTGATTTCAAATATTAAGACGTGAATAAGAGTATTTTTGTATAAAAATTTAGTAGGTGACTTGCGTGATGTATGAGAATTTATTTTTAAAATAAAAAATTAATTTTGAATCTTAATACTTTATGTGTTGAAAATTTTAACAATTGAAAGCTAAATACAAATAGATTTGCTAATGGCTGGTGAATTTTTTTTCACTATGTGTGTGATCTTATGTAAAAGGCTCATAAAAATAATTTCTTTCAATTTTATTTTTTATTTTTAAAAATGTGTATTCTCAACTTGAAATCAAATTCTCATTTGTATTAATCAAATTTATCAAAAATCATGAATTACACTTGTATCAAAATATTTTTTTTTTGAAAAAAATAAAATAAAAACAACAAAAAATTCTATAATATACAAATTATGATTTGGTTATAAGTCATAGTGCATTATTTTGGTTATTAACTGAAAATGTCTTTGCTAATTTGTTATGTTTTTGGTTAGGTATGAAGTGGTACATTGGGTCTTTAATTATATTTCAAGTAATGTTTAATTATGATCTATTGTAACACTTTTATATGACAATATTGAAGTATTTTATTACACGAAAAAGTTTTTATGGTGGGTTGACTCAAAGGTAGGATTTATACAAAAAACTTGAAGTAGAAACTAGAAAAGGATGAAGAGAGGAGGGTGGATTCCAGTGATACGAAGAAGAGGAGGTATGAAAGGAAATCGATCTTTGGCGAAGGGAGTATTCACATTATTCGTGGATGATATCCTCAATTCTATGGATCCAAAGAGGTTGTTTTCTTTGTTCGGTAAGTTCGGGGTAGTAAAGGACGTCTTCATACCGACAAAGAGAAGAAAAGGCACCGGGACTCGCTTTTGGATTTGTGAGTTATACTTGTAGTGTAGCAACAGATATGGCGATTCAGAAGGTAGATGGATTGTGGTGTAACAATAAGGCATTAACAAAAAGGGGAGTGGAAGGTGGAGCGGGATGTACATAGAGGGAAGATTCGAATGGTGAGGAAAGTAACTGGTCAGTAGGTACTTCCTCAAACAGGAGTGAAGAATCAAGGAAGGAGATCCTATGCAGAAGTTGTGCAGAGTGGTACGAGCTCTGAAAATGAGAGATTGATAGTTAAAGTAACGGAGGCTGGAAATGGGTGGTTGTATGATAGTCTGTTGGTAGTTCTTAAATCCTTTTTGGATTTCAATGAGTTTAAAGATGAGGTTAAGGCAAGGATGAAAAGAGTCAGAGTTAGAAGTTGGGGTGGTAGGTTAGCAGTGCTAACCTTCAACTCAAAGCAGCAGATGAATGATGAAAGAGCACGCATGGATGAGTGGATATTTGAGTAGAGTGATTCCATAACTGAGTGAGAGAAAGGGAAGCTCATTGGAAGTGAACATTGTGTTTGGATTACTTGTATGGGAGTTCCACTTAATGTGTGGAGTGTTAATACATTTAGAGTCATTGGCAGCTTATGGGGTGAAGTGGTGCAGCTTGATGAAGCCATTAATAATCCCTATTCTTTTCAATATGGCAAGGTTCGAATTGTTACATCCAGCATGGAGGTTATCAATACTATAGTGTTATTGGATTGTAACGGAACTATGTATCCAGTTAGAGTCTGTGAAGATTGTTCGCTGCTTCATACATCTAACCAGTGCAGAGGGGAGATGAGTGATGTGCTCCTTGATTCAAATTTACAAAGTACTGGTTCTATGCAGCAGTCAAAAATGGGTGGTGGAAGACAGAAAGGTGAGAATGCTGGGAGTGACAGTACTGATGAGATGGTAAAGGAAGTGGTTACTGTGCCAAATAATGCTATGGTGTCAAACAATGATGAGGACAAAGTGGAAAGTGAATTACCGAATGAAGGTGGATTTAATGACGGGTTGTCAGATAGGGTGGTTAATGAAACAGAGTGTGGCCTATGAAATATAAAAGATAACGAAGAAGGTAATGGGAAAGGTTTGAAGCAGTTGGCTTGGCCAAGAAATGAGGCGTCAGATGAAATTCAAAATGTAGAGGGCCATGTGCGTACACCTGGATTTATAAGAAGCATTTTTGGGACAGATTGTGTTAGGCCTAATATCAATTTACAAGTAGTGTTAAAAGGGAATCAGTTTGGGGCAGTTGCAAATGGGCCCAATATAGAAGATTCAAACTTAAGTGATTGTGTTGCCCACTCACCGAATGGCCCATTTATTTTGCAGTCAACCCAAGTACAAAGAAAGGAATAAGGTAATTCATCGGGTCCAAAGAGGGGAGCTGCTGCAACAGTGAATATGGGTAAGCGGGTAGGTTCTGAGAAGAGAAAAAGGGCTAAGCTCAGTCGTAGCGATCAAAATCAAAAAGGGGTTCTGACCAACAATTGCTTCAGAAATGGAGCAATTTTCAGAGCTGCTGTGGCGGCAATGTCGCTGTCAATTTCGCAAAGTAATATTCTAGGAGGAGGAGGAAGCTGTGATCTGAAGCTCAAGCTACACTTCAAGTTGGGAGGGCACTTGGTTTGGATTGTCAAGGTAAGGAGGAGGAGGTTGTTAGCAAAATTGTCCAGTTGGAATTGCAAGATAGGGAAAGGATGGAAAAAGCTAATGTGGCTGCCTAATTGTTTGGTAATTATAGGGGTTCAGAGGTGTGTCATTTGTTTTTTGATGAAGATTGTAACATGGAATATAAGTATTAAGAATTTTGTTAGAGAAAGAAACTATTATTGCAGGAAACAAAGAGAAATAGTATTGATGAGTTGTTTATCAAGTCTTTATGGCCAGGTGAGGATGTGGATTTTTTAGAGGTGGGTGCTGAAGGAAGTGCAGGTGGTCTTTTGTGTTTATGAAACCCTGAGGTATTTGAGCTCAAGGAGTGTTGCAGCAACAGAAGCTTCATCTTAATGGCAGGTATAATTAATCGAACTTTTGAGTGTGTTATGTTAAATGTATATGCGCCGAATGATGTTATAGGTTGTAGGTTATTATGGGAGTCATTAGCAAAGCTAAAACTATATTTTCCAAGTCCCTGGTGTATTGGAGGTGATTTCAATGAAATCAGGCTTATGAGTGAAAGGAAAAGGTGTGTTAGGAAGGATAGGGGGATGATTGAATTTAATGCTTTCATTGATAGCATGGAGTTGCATGATATACCAATGCTTGGGAGGTCATATACATGGTGTAATGGTGTGGAAGGGGAAAGGTGGAGCAGATTAGATAGATTTTTGTTCGATACTGGATGGCTTGAGCAATTCTCTTTTAAACAGTGGGGTTTGAATAGAAGCATCTCTGATCATTGCCCAGTACTCATAATGAATGATGAGAGAGACTGGGGGCCTAAACCATTTAGGTATATCAATGCATGGAGCACTTACCCAAATTTTATGTAACTAGTTAAAAATGCTTGGGACAATTTTTAGGTAAGTGGATGGGCCAGTTATAGGATTATGAAAAAGTTGGAGCGTTTGGAGGTCAGTTAAGAAGATGGAATAGTGAAGTGTTTGGAAATGTTGATGAAAAGCTGAGGATGAATTACATGAATGGGATTTAAAGGCTGAAGTCAGAGACCTGCAAGAGTTTGAAAAACACCAAAGAAGAATGTGTCAGAGTTTAGTTTGGGATCTGAACAAGAAAAAAGAGAGTATGTGGCATCAAAAATCCAGATTGTTATGGGCTGAAAATGGGGACAAGAACACAAGGTTTTTTCATATTATGGCCAGTAGATGACAAAGGAAGAATATGTTGGACTTTGTGGTAGAGAATGGGATCTTGATTGAGTAGCCAGATTTGATTAAACAAGCAGTAGTGAGTTTTTTAAATAATTTGTTTTCAGAGGCTTGGCTGGACAAACCTACATTAGTTGGTGTGTGTGCTAAAATAAGCTCAGAATCAGCAAGTATGTTGGAGGCAGAATTTTCAGAGGAAGAGATTTGGGCTGCTGTGAAGGAGTGTGAAGGGAATAAGGCTCTCGGGCCTGATGGATTTAATTTAGCTTGTTACCAAAGGTGTTAGAGTGTTATGAAATCTGAGATCGTGCAAATGATGAAGGAATTTCATTTAAACGGGAAGTTGGCTAAAGGTGTTAATAGTTCATTCATAACACTTATACCAAAGAAGGAGTGTCCCATTGGGTTGATGGATTTTAGACCAATAAGCTTGGTAAGTTCAGTGTATAAGATTTTAGCAAAAGTTCTATCCCAAAGACCGAGGCAAGTTCTTCCTATGATTATTAGTGAAGTTCAGTCTGGTTTTTTTGAGTGGTCGATGCATATTTTGATGGAATCTTAATTGCTAATGAGGTAGTGGACTGGTGGAAGAGGACAAAGAGCAAAAGTGTTATTCTTAAATTGGATTTCGAAAGGCATATGATTCCGTGAACTGGGGATTCTTGTTTTCCATGATGTACAATTTTGGTTTTGGTGATAAGTGGGTGGGTTGGATAAAGACTTGTGTATCCACAGCTAGAATTTCTGTATTAGTTAATGGGTCTCCTACTTCAGAGTTTTCTCCTCAAAAAGGACTGAGGCAAGGTGATCCCCTTTCACCTTTTCTGTTCAACTTAGTGGCAGAGGGGTTGAATATTTTAATGGAGAGAGCAAAAGATTTGGGGCTGATCAAAGGAATCGTAGTGGGTCATACAGAACTCAAGCTGACTTATCTCCAGTTTGCTGATGATATGATTATTTTTTGCGAGGCTAATCGGGATCATTACAATAAAAAGACTTTTGAGGTGTTTTGAAATAATGTCTGGGTTAAAGATCAATTTTCATAAAAGTAAAGCTTGTGGGATTGGTGTAGAGGATGATCTGGTTAAAGCATTTGCCAAAAAGTTGAATTGTTTAACTCAGAAATTGCCACTGAATTATCTGGGTATGCCTTTAGGTTCAAATCCAAGGAGGAGGAGAACATGGCAGCCGGTAGTTGATAAATTCAAAAAGAAGTTAGCATTGTGGAAGAGGAAATGTTTATCATTTGCAGCTAGGTTAACATTGATTAAGTCTGTGGTGTCTGGTCTGCCAGTGTTCTTTTTATCCTTGTTTAAGATGCCAGTTGGTATTGTTAAGCTATTAGATAGAATTCAGTCAAATTTTCTTTGGGGAGGCGATGAGGAGAGGAGAAAAGTTCATCTTGTTAAGTGAGAGGAGGTGTGTCAAAATAAAAATCAAGGTGGACTTGGTGTGAGGAAGCTTAGTGAGGTCAATGACTACTTGTTAATAAAATGGTGGTGGAAGTATGGCTTGGAAGATAAAGCACTATGGAAACAAGTGGTGTGCAGTAAGTATGGTCAATGTGGTGGCAGATGGAGTCTATTGGCAGTGGAGTCCAGGATGTTGTTTGACATGTGGTAGGATATCATGTCCTTATCGTCCAATAATCCAACTTTGAGGGACTTCTTTGTGTCTAATTTCAAGATTGTGATTGGGAATGGTCTTAGAATAAAATTTTGGCTGGATGTATGGCTTAATGATCAGAGTTTATCCCTTGTTTTTCCTAGATTGTTTTCCTTATCAGTTGAGAAGGATGATTCATTGTTTGATGTTTGTCAAAGGAAATGTGGGGGAGAATATTGGAATTTCAGATTCTGAAGACAACTTTTTGCTTGGGAAGAGGATGAGCTCCAGAGCTTGATTGTGTACCTGCAGGGGGCACCCAGTTTAAGAACTCAAGCAGAGGATTCTTGCACATGGTTGGCTCATCCATCTGGAGCTTTCTCTGTAGCTTCAGTGTGGAGTTGGATGGTTTCAAGTAAAGGGTCTAATCTCAAAATTGCTAAGACCATTTGGAATAATAGTGCTCCTCCAAAGGTCCAATTCATGACATGGTTAGCTTGGAGAGAAATGATGAAATCTGCTATTTTTATGCAAAGGATTGGGGTGTTGAAGCCTGGTGCAAACATTCTTTGTGTATTTTGCAAAACTGAGGTGGAGTCTCAGAATCATGTATTATTGCAATGTAGTTGCATTTGGAAAGTGTGGTCTGGGATTATGGGTTGGTGGGGTTTGTGTTGGGTCATTCCTAGGTCTATGCAGTCTTTGTTTAGTTGGTGGGATGGGGTTAAGGTGAAAAAGATTGTGATGGAAATTTGGAAAATTGTTCCTTTGGTTGTGTTGTGGTCAGTATGGAAACTTCGAAATGAATGTTTGTTTAATAATGTTTGACCTAATTTTATGGACTTAGAAGATTTGGTGAAACTCAGAGTGGCTCTCTGAGCAAAGTCTAAGTTAAAGAATTTTCCTTATTCTGTGCATGATATTATATCCAACTTATGGCAGATTTGTTAACAAGTGTAATATATTGGCTCTATTTTGGCTGATTGGATGCTGCAAATGGAGGGTTATGTTTGGATGTTGCAGATAGAGATGCTGCTTTGGGTGATTCTGCTGTATTAAGGGATTATTTTCTACTGTAATCTGTTGATAGCATTATGGGATTATCTCTGTACTAAGGTGAGTTGCTGCGACAATTCTGATTTGGTTTATGGCTGGTTTGGGTTGCTGAGTTGAATTGGTTTTCTGAATTGGTGCTGATCTGTTATTCTTCTGGTTATATTGTTCCTAATGCTGGGGCAGTTTTGGGTTTCTGCTATTCATGTTACTGAGTTGTTGCCATGAAGTTGTTGCTGTTGCTTGTGATATTGCTGTTGTAATGCTGATCTGTTATGTTGTGCTTAGCAGTGGGCTGTTAGTTTTGGGATGATGTGTTACGTTTTGGTTTGTTGATCTGTTTTGGAATGCGGTTATGTTGTTTTGTTATATGGAATTTGCTTTGGTCTGTTATGCTGAGCAGTGGTGCTCTACTGAATCTGTTGGTGATGCTAGATGCAAGTCTTAGGTGGAAATGGCTGCAAATCTGTTTGTTTTGTTGGTAATTTATTTGCTGGGTTTAAAGAACTGATATGCTAGGCAGATATGCTGGACTGTTGTTGGATTACTGCTGTATTGTTTTGTTATGATGTATTTGTGTTGGTCTGCTATGCTCCGCAGTGGTGATGCTGGATAATGAACTGATATGCTGGGCTGGTCTACTACTGATGGTTCAGTATTGCTCTGTTTGCTGTCATGCTCTGTCTCTTGTTTGTGTTTTGCCTGGGTTTGGTTTTTGGTTTCTCCTGTTGTTTTTCTTCCTGTCGAGTTTGGCTCCTCACCAAACTCTTGGGGTTGAGCTTGCAGATGATTGGGCTATCTTCTCGGTGCCAACCTAGTTGGGATTAGGTTAGGTCGCTATGATGCATGCTGCTCTCCCCATTTTATTTTTTTTTTTGATGTAATCTCATCTCTTGTATGGTTTTTCATCAATAAAGGTTCTTTTTGCTGATCCAAAAAAAAAAAAAAAGGTAGGATTTATACTTGTATTAGTAAAATCGTAAGAGTTATTCATATTGATACATAAAAAATTACAAATTCAAATTATAAATAGTGTCCTAAAAGGGAATCAGACACAAAATTTCTATAAACTTAATAATTTCAATTCTGAAAGGGGTTCTAATTAATTATATAACACATAATAATAATCGCAAATTTTTTACTTTAGCAAAATTATTTTTGCATATTTTTTTGGCAGAACTCATGAAGGTGCATTATCAGTAATACTATAACTTCAAAATTTTTATTTAAAAATTATTCAAGAAATATCAATAGGTGCCTTAAATATACACAATCATTTATCATTTGGCATTTGCCAATCTATCTTCTAAAAACTTAACAAAAACAGTATAATTGAGTTCCATTATTTTAATCAATTAGTATCAAAGTGGACTCTACACGTATATGTAAATCATTTCTAGAAATATGATATCTGAAATAAAATCATAATGGAGTTAACTTTAATTAATGTAATGATATTTTATATTATGATATGTGTTACAAAAGAATAATATTAACAAAATTTAAATTTGAATTATTTATTTTAATAATCTTAGCATTACCATTTTATAAAAGTGTTACTTAAATACTTATATATAATAAATTTAGTTAAATTATTTATTTATTTATTTTGATAATTTTAGTTCTATGGTGCTACGAAAGTGTTATTATCATATACTGATTTTGTATGATACATATTAAATTATAAGATAGTAAAATAAATACTCATTTTGATATTAAAAGTAATAGTTAAATTAGAAAGAGAATTAGTAATATAAAACTAAAAGTGATTCTAATTATTTAATTTTATTTTTATTTTTATGTTTATATGTATTTGGATAATAAAAATATATTGAAATAGAACTATACAAAATTTATTTAAAAGATTAAATATAAATATGTTGTGATTGAATTAAGAAAAAAAATACATAAATAAATTAGACAGAGTATTGATTTTTTTCTTTAATAATCTTTTTGAATGATATATACATACTGTATATAGGTATATAAAATTTAAATTAAATATAAATATTTTTAATAAATAATTTCATGTTAAATAAAAAATTAAATATAAATTAATATTAAGACATTAATAAGACAGACAAAAAATTAAAAAAAATATAAAATAAAATTAATTTGATTCATGCAATGCACATAATTAAGCACATTTTGTCTTATTTATTTATTTGTATATCAAGATATATATTTTTGAAATATCATAATAATTAAATTATAATTATATATATGAAAAATAAGTATTTCTCAAATAGATTTCATATAAAATTGGTTATTATAATTAAAATTAAATTTATGTAGAGCGTTATATGTAAATAAAAAGATATAGTAATGTGACTTGTTTTTAAAAAAAAATAAGTTTTTAAAATAAGAAAGGGAAAAATATTAATTATATATATATGTGATGACAGTCTGACATCAAGACCAGTTTAGAAAAACATGTTTAAATTAAAAAATTAAAAATTTATGCTACTATATAGGTCAAATTCTAAAATTATTTTTATAATTTGTCATTTATTTTTTAATAAATTTTAAATCCGAGTGCAAGTATTAGTTGATACAGATCCAAATAAGCGAATAAAATGTAATGTAAATTATATTTTGCACTTTTATGTTTGACCACTATTTTACTTTGGGCTTTTAAAGTTTATTTATTTATTTTGACTTTGTTCTTTCATATTTCAAGTTTTTTTTCAGTTTATTCTTCAAATTAATTTATGTTAAAAATTTAACAGAAGATAACACATTAACAATCAAGTGACATAAAAATATTTTGTTAACTCAAATTTTAATATAATAATATATTTTTTATGTTATGTGATAGCTATCTTAACATTTTCTGTCTAATTTTGAAAAGAAATTAGTTTAAAGAGTAAATTGAAAAAAAAAAAAACTTGAAATATAAAAAGGCAAAGTGTAAAAACATAAATTTTAAAAATCAAAATGAAAAAATGGGCCCACAAACCTAAAAAAGACAAAGTGTAATTTACATATGAAGCCAATACGAAAACTATTGACCTTGAGGACCCGTTTGATTTGAAAAGATTATCGAGATGTAAAATATTACAGAAATCAACTCATTTTAAAAATCAAACCAATAATGCGGGGAAAAAGGATCTAAAAATTGGAGAAAGTTGAAAGTGAATGGTTACAATAATATCCACAGGCAATTTCACAGGTGTCCGGATCCTCTAGAGTTAATCTCTAGAGTAATCTCCTAAAGTACTTGATCGAACGGCTGAGAATAAAACTCACCAAAACGACGTCGTTTTGGTGAGTATTTTGAAAAAAAAAAAAAAAAAAAAAAAAAAAAAAAAAAAAAAACAGTTTTAGGGATTTCAAAACAACGAAGGTTCCTGTGGAAATGCAAATCTGAAATTAGAGAGAGAGAGAGAGAGAAGGGCTGAGAGTTTCCGACGTCCGACTCGCCACCGTCGCCGCCACTCGCCACCGTCGTCGCTGCCGCTGCCACACCGCTGGGTCACCATACTCCAACAGATTGAAAGAACAAACCACAGGTTCGTTCATCCTCTAAACTTCAAATATTAGGGCTTTGATTCCAAAAATTAGGGAAAAAATCAAAAAATATGTTCTTACGGTTTTGATTTGAGACTTTTTACATGATTTATTTCAAATCTATGCTTAGAGGAGCCGAACTGTAGATGATTGGAATCATCAAAGAAATTTATGAATATATTTATATATATATGCATCTGTGTAATGGGCCTGAAATGGGCATTTAATCTGTGTGTAATTTAAATTATATGACACACAGAAATGTAGTATTTAAATTCCAAACATGTGCATCTGTGTGTAATTTAAAATGGCCCTCTATTTGTATAATTTAATCTGTGTATAATTTAAATATAGTATTTCTCTGGTTGATCATAAAATGGGCATTTTCAGTTTGGAATACAGAGGAATGTAAGAGAATGATATATGTAATTAAGTTTGTTTTCTTTGGCATTGATGAATGTCTATGCATTAATGCTCAGTATAGTTTCTTCCATACTATTCCTGTAGATAACAGTATGTAACAGAATGATATAGTTTCTTCCATACTCAGAATGATATATGAAATACACATCTTGCCCTTTAGATAACTTTAGATAAAGAAATGTTGTCAAAGATTCATAACTTTAGATAAAGAAATGTTGGAGCAAACAATAGGAAAAGATGAGCAATATAATTGAGGGTTTTTTTTTTTTTTAAACCAAACCCAAGTCATACCAACCAGCCCTGCTTGCACACTGTTTTTCAATTGTTAGTTTCCTTCCAAGACTTTAACTCTCTCAGCTACCTCTTCGATAAGAAAAAAACCTCCCTTGTATCCTGTACTATCCATTCTTCATTAGGTTCTTCTCAATAAGATTAGTTTCATACACAGCTTTTGCTTAGCCCACTGAAGAAACATCCTGCACTGTCATCTACTCTGGTAACTTCAGATACTCATTCAAGAATCACACTAGGGAGATTTCTCCTATGCTTGTGTTTTACATGAAATGCATGTTTGATCGCACTATAGCAATATTGTTGCTTAGTCAGGTAAGTTGTGTGAAGATTGGCTGAGTGCTTCCCTTAGTTCTTATGGGTGTGTTAAAATACCATGAAATTTGCTGCAAAACAGTAATGCACATTTTGAACAAATACTAATATAGTTGCTCTCACAATTTCCCCTTAGTTTTCAATTTTATTGCTGCTTAAATTTCCCAAGGATTTTGAGTTCATAAACTATTGGAAGGGCATTCTTTCTTGTAAATGCTTATTGCTTTATGTATAAATAATTGAAGAAGCTTTTTATTCTTTATTCTTTTTTCTTTTATCAATTTTCTTTTCCTTTTTCCCCCCCTCTACAAACCCAATATCCTAAGTATTGTTCCACACCCAAACATAAAATAAAATTAAAGATGAAAACAAGTAAAAGTAATGGACAGATTAAACATTGCAAAAGCCTATTGCTTTCTACACTAACAAAGGTAGATTGATAGTTACAAAATTACACTTAGGAAGAATAATAGGTAAAACAACTTGAGAGATAAAACAATAGGAAGAATGTCATCTTCTACTAATCGGTAGTTGAATCTACTGGTATTTTTTTATGCAGATAAACAAATGGCTTCATCTTCTACTAATAATACAAACTTAAGATTAAAGCCAAGGTTTTGTAATTGTGGAAGAACAGCTTCCGTGCGTATTGTACGAACCAATGCAAATGGAAATAAAGGACGTGTCTATTTTGTTTGCCCAAGAAAATGTGTAAGTACCTGTTATATAAATGAATCTGTTACTTTTTACAAATTTCGTTTGTCCTTTATTGATTAACTGATTCTTGTCCATTGTAGTCTACGAACGACCACTGCAATTACTTTAGGTGGTTCGCAGATGATGACGACGACGACGACAACGACATTACCGCATCAACTTCAACCAATGCTGGACCTCGGACAGATTCAAGAACAGAAGAAATTAATGATCTAAGGACAAGGCTTGGTGAGCATGATAGAAGGCTTCAAAGGATGGAGAAGATGTTCAAGGCAATGACAGTAGGTATGGCCTTAGCCATTGCAGCATCCTGATCCGTAAAAATTGTTTTTCGAGCCTTACTTGACATTGCCTCCAAGAATCTTCTAAAAAGCCATACAAAAGAATCGGCGGTCTCATCATACATCAAAACTGCACCAAATATCATAGTTTCCCTATGATGGTTAAATCCAACAAAAGCCGCAAATGGTCTATGTGCACTATTTAACTTGTAAGTAGTGTTGAAAGTCACAACATCACCAAATTGCCCATAATCCATGATCATCTGAGCATCGGCCCAAAATATGTTTGTAATCTGCTCCTCGTTATCTAATTGGACCGAGTAAAAAAAAGATGGATTCTCCAATGATTTGTCACGAAAATATTCCAAAATGCTACCTGCCTCCCCATATGCTAAACTGTTTTGCCTCTTCGTTCTCAAATAATTTTTTTGGTCCAGTTTTGTGAACCCAAGCGACTCCCTTCCACCAACTTCATTACCCATGAGCTCAAATGCAGCATTAAGACGGATTTCAGATTTTTCAGCTAAATCTATTTCGGTTGCCTGTGATTCAGATATCTTCCTTTGGGATGGTAACATATACGTACATTCTGCTGGTACAAAGATATGATTATGTTGTTCAACAAAATCACTAACAAAAAATTTCTGAATATTCCTATCCTACTTAATGATAACTCGGGCTTGACAACCAGTCCTCACTTCCTGCCTAGGATCTTTTGTTAATGGATCTCGCTTGTCGACAACTCGAAATCCCTCCTTATTACAAACAAATTGCCTTCAAGTGATTTGCCCGTCTTTGCTCTTGTTTACATAACCCCTTCTAATACTAAAGCCCAACCTTCCTCCATAAGTATTATAGAAATCATATGCTTCTTGTTCTATATCAAATGTCATACGAACTCTAGGCTTCCAATCACACTCACCCCCGTCATTCTCATGATTGTTAGGTTCCATATCAATGTGCCAAGTCACTTAAAAAATAAAGAAGTGCTCAATATTAGCATAAAAACTGTAAATTATGTTTGCAAAATAATATAAACTGAATAAGGTAATCAACGAATAACAAACTGAATAATACAAACTAAATTATGGTCTTTGTTATGTATCACAGTGTGGTTTTAAGATGTTCACTATAGCAAGTATTCATTGTTAAATTCAGAAAAAAAAAAGAGATTATTTTTCTAGGAAATACCTAAACTATCTATAAATCTATATAATATATATATAATCACAATGAATATTTGTTCTAAATAATCAAATTCATAATAAAATTGTTCTAAATCTATATATATATATATCTAAACTACTGTTCTAAATAATCAAATTCTCCAAGGATTGCTCTAAATCTATATACATATCTAAACTATTGTCTATATATGTAAACTACTTTCACCTTCCTCATATGTACAAAAATTCTACAATAATAATTAGTACAATTTTGAATATACCCATTGTTCTTGTATATTGAATTTCATGAACTTTCTCACTCCATTCATCAATAAGTTTCTTAAAATTCAAAATCTTATGAAACAAATTTGATCAACCAAACTTCTCCTTTATCACACAAGCACTTCCAAACATTAATGAACCTCAATAGGAAATTCATTTGGTTCTATAACATTTCCTACTTTCATCTTCCTCATATGCATATCTATTAATATAAGGTACAACCCTCAATCTTGGTACGGGAGCAGGTTTGGTAAGTGTGTATGTATATATAATTATATATACATGTTAAAAATTAATCCTCCACAACACCTGCATTTTCGTCACAATGAATCATAGGTGTTAATACATAAACTAAGAATTTGATCATTGACTTATGGGTAATGTGAGACAAACAGAATTTATATAAAAGAACTTCATACAAAGTGATATGGCATCTTTACACTCATTCATTGGAAATCAAAGAGCCAATCACTTTGATTCATATTTGAAAATATGCCACTAACACACAACATCCTGTTTCGATTTTCAATACAAAAGTTCTGCATAATTAGCATTTTTCATTAATTTGGTTCTTCTCGTTTCTGTTTCTCTTTGTTACTTATTATAGTACAATGTACAAGATAGGGACTCAATCTTCACGGAACACCTAAACGCACTGTTATTTCATACCCAACCCAACTAAAGCTAATCAATTTAACAGAAACAGACCCAATTACTCAATACAAATAAGCAATTAGACAAACCATAAAAAACAAATTTACATTTTAACAGTCAGTTCGGATTGAGTGATTTGGTGAGGAGTGATAAAAAAATAAGCTGCTTTTGTTTGGTTCATGACTAGCTCATTGAAATTCATCTGAGATTGATTTAGAAGAGACCAAAAAAAAACAAAATCGACGAGACCCTATCTAACTCTTGTATGTAAGAACTATACCTATCATAACTGGACGGGACCAAAAAAAACTATAACTCAGTTATAAATAATGCTCAGTTCTTACATTTCAACATATATTAATCGACGGGACCAAAAAAAAACATATATTGCAACATTGTATGTAAGAACTATACCTATATACGTTTCAATCGGTTGGAGCAGGGGCGAAGGCCACGGCGGCGGCAGGACAGTGGCGACGGCACGACGGCGGCGACAATGGGGCGACAGGATGCAGGTATCGGCCTCTCTAACTCTTCTTCGCTCTCTCGCTTCGCTTCTTCTCTTCCCGCCGTCTGTATAGTTCTTCATCTTCATCTGGGGGGAATTTTGAAATCCCTGAATCTGATATATTTTTTTTTTTTTGAAAATACTCATCAAAATAACGTCGTTTTGGTGAGTTTTATTCTCAACCGTCCGATCAGGCACTTTAGGAGATCACTCTAGACGATTAACTCTAAAGGATCCTTACGCATTTCACAGAGCAATACAGAGCCTTCTGTGAAATTTCTAGCCACTCAGTGTTGTCCACATCAAGGGGTCCATGTCCTACAAGAAAAAAGAAAAGTCGCAATACTGACTTGTACAAATGTTGGTTGAGGCCATTTCAAAGGACAATGGGCTTTATTACTTTAGCCCCATTTGAAAATGGGCTATTTTAAATAAATTTTTAATTTTTTAAAAAAAGTGCGTAAAAAAAAAAAAAAAAAAAGTATCCTGTGCCAATTTGTAATTATTTTTTTGACTTTTTAATTAAAACTTATAATTTCCAAAAGATTATATGACATGTTCATAATTTATTTTATTTTAGGAGTCTATCAAATTCTTTTGATATTTTTTTATAATTTATTAAATAAAAACAATTTAATTAGATTAAAAAATTTAATTATTTAAAATTTTAAAAATAAATATATTTAATTTCTAATTTCTAATTATTATCTTTTAACTTATAAATACCAAATAAACTTAATAACTAGTGTACTATGAATGTTTGCTTCCTTTTTCTTTTTTTTTTTTTTAGGAAGGATAAATGTTTGTTGAGACCATATAATTTGGATGAGAGACTCGCGGGCATCAAGTTGCTATGAAACTTCCTAGAAAAAGAAGTTTCTGGACAACACTTTTTGGGAGTAATGTTTGCATATACTTCAATCTAAAATAAAAATAAAAAATGTTTACATACACTATATATATTTTTTTATTTTGAATAAATTATAAATATATATAGAGATTTACTTTGAATATTAATTATCTCTTGTGATTATGAAACTTACCTCTCACTTATTAAAATCTCTAACTGCATAATCAATATTTTAATTAATTAATTAATATTAACTTAATTAATTATTTTTAATCATATTAGTAATATATTTCAATTAATAGTTCTCGTAATTTTATTGTTGTAAGTGATAATCAATTAAATCTGTTTGATAACCACAATTGATATCACCTAAAAATTTAAGTGCGTCTTAAAATGTAAGCTAAAATTTTAAAAAATTTTAAGTCATATAAAACTTATTTAATTTTAACTGAATTTATAAATATTAAATATCAGTATACACTATTATAAACTCACTACCATCACCACCAGCAGCATGCCACTGCTGCCACCACTACTGCCACTGTTGCCATCACCACCACCACTACAATCACTATTGCTACCACTACTACTACCACTACCACTTACCACCACTTTAGGCACTCCATTTTTGACTGCCCTTAAGACTTGGGCGCCACCACTTGCTCACCCAATGATGATTTGTATGCTTGTCCAAATGCTCGATTTCCTCAGCAGGAAACCATAATTTTGAGCCTAAAAAAAAACCTACAAACCTTGTGCCTTATTTTTGGACCAAAACAGTATTTTTCAAGCCTGACCATCCAAGGGACCAGCAGACCCACTAGTGGCCTGCCGCCCACTTGTGTAAAAATTCAGATCTTTTTGCCAGTTGTGCCAGCTGTCTCCACAGGTTCATGCACTACTTAAGCTGCATCTGTATGGATATTTTCAAGATAGTCTCATATATTTCTATATATAGATGACTCTCTCGCAAAAATTAGGGTTAGAAAAATTTGTGGAACAAAGTTTTGAAAAATATTTCTCTCTCTACATTTCTCTCTCTCCCTTGCACTTCTATACCTTTTGCCTAGGCACTCCATACCAAACCTTGAGGGTTATTTGCTGAGATGTTTGAGCTTACATTGTAAGCTGTTGAGGGTGTGAAATTAGTGGTTTGTGATTCAAAAGGTCATTCCTCTTCAAGAGTTATAACTCCAAGCTTCTTTTCCTTATTCATTGACCATCATTTATTGTTGTTTTTGTACTATTTTTCACCTCTATTTATGGATTGAAACTTGTGGTTTAAGGCCATTAAAGGTAGAGGGGTGGATCACCTTTCTTTGAACCTTGCTTCTTAGGCCTTTACCCCTATGTTCTCCATCTTTTCATTATCTTTTTTTGAGCTTTTAAACACTGATTTTTAGAGATTTTTCAGAGGCTAAAATGTGGTTTTGAAGTCCCAAAAATGGAGGGGTTAGCCTCCTCTCCTTTGGCTTGTTTACTAGCTTAATTGCTCCATTATTATAGTTTCCTTTGGTAGATATTTTTACCTTAATTTTAGGACTGTTTTTAGTTCATGTCATTTATGCTTTGTATTGCATGCTTGTAGTGTAACGGTCCTCATAGGTTTGGTGTTTTAGGCATTAAACACCAATCAATTTGAGTTGATAGCATTTATTTCAAACTTTTCATACTTGTGTTCACCTCTAGTCATCTCTAGACTTCTCTCTTTTCTTGGCCTATTCCTTGCTTTGAGAGTCATTTTAAACCGATTGTTTGTTTAAGCTTGAGATAGAGATTGTTGTGCTTAATGGTTTAATCTCTTCGGATGTTCATTACCAACGGCATGACATCTTTCTCATGCCTTAAACCAATCCCTGGTTTGACACTTTCCTCCTTTAGTGGACTTAATGCTCATTATTGGACTTAATTGATTAATGAATGGAAAGGTAATGAAATGGAGTAATAAAATTGGCGTAAAATGAAGGAAGATAATAAAATCAACTTGGGTTCAATCAGATGTTAATTGAACCTATTGAGTCTTTAGTCGTTTCATACTTGTTAGTGATAAAAACGGTTCAAGAGTCGATGTCAACCGCTTCCCTTGATCAACATCATGATAGAGGGAAGGTTCATGAGCCTTTAATTGTGCATTTATTGAAATTGTATCCCTTGATTCATAAGCCATCATGCAGTGAATTTTCATCAATTGATGGCTTGCAAATCGAGCCTACCTCTCCTTTGAGCTGTTTGATGATAAGGAGAGGCAGGGTGGACAAACATCCCTTGAGAATGCTCTGTTTGTACTCTGTTGCAGCAGGGGAAACCCAACATTAGTGGCTGGCAAGCCACCTTTACTGGGTGGCAGGCCACTATTAGTGGGCGGCCGGCCACCACTGCTGGCCTGCCGGCCACCTTTTTCAACCAGGCAGTACCACTTTCTTCACAGAGCAGGGCAGAGGTTGAAGCGCAAAACGGTGCAGAGGCATTCTCTGGGGGAGAAATTCATGTGTACGTATAAGTCATTTCCTTGCTCCACGGGACTCCTTAGATTTCTTTTATTACTAATAGTATGTTGTGAATGAACTTGTAATTAATTACTTAGTTAATTAATTCCATAATGTAACTAGTTAGTTAGTTTAATTAATTAATTTGTATTAATTAGTTAGAGTAATTAATTTTGTGTTATAATTATTTAATTATCCAAAATAATTAGTTAAATTCGGTGTTGTAATATTAATTAGTTAGTTAGCTAGCTTAGCTAATTCATTTCTTCGGACACTCCTGTGTGAGGGCAAAATATATAATAAGTGTGTGTGTCTTCTAACCCCACGTCTTTCTCCCTTTTATTTCCCTGCTTATGATGGATAGTGTAGCACATCATATTTTGTTTAACATTTTCCATGTACAAAGCATCCATTGTCTTGCTTGCATAAGGCTCCGTTCATCATGCTAACAAGTATTATCGTTTAAATACTTCTTTGAAACGTGCTTAAAACCGCATGCTATCAAATTGATTCATATGTCATATTTATAGCCGAGCCTATTAAATGCATATCGCATGTGTTGCATTAGTCATGTTGCATTTGTTAGGAGCATGCATGTTTTCTAATTCTTTTGCTTTGTTTTAGTTTGCCTTGGAGTACTAGGTGAGCCCTTATTGCTTTAGCATATTGCCTAAGTGTGATTGTTGTCATATCAAGCATGTTTTCCATGAGGCTAAGTGCTTAATTCATATACTTGTTTGAATGCTTGTGGATGAAGGTTAATTGCTTAAATTAGGATAATTTGAGTAATGCACATATGAGATCACTTTTTCAAGTGATACATATTCGAAACAATTTTCAAAAACAAACATGAGATCAAAGTGTTTTAATTTTTCCAAATTAGTCTATATTTGTATGTAACGCATAGTAATGTTAGCCTAATAACCAAATCAAGAGCATATAATATAAATAAGATTCACATCATGATTAGTAGAGACCGATCTTTGATCGGGCGAGTGGGGTGCTCAATTCATGACCTTTCCCTCTCGTACCTAAGTTCATGAGCCAAGAGACTTTGTTGATGACGGATAAGTGGCCTTTGGCACGAGTCTCGGGTTTCCTAAATTTTTCAAAAATATTTAGGTGGCGACTCTGTATATGGCAAAGCAGTCAATTTTTGACATTTTGATTCAAAATCGATTCTCCAAAAGAATTGCTGGATTTTGACTCATTTGTGTTTTTCTATTTCATGTTACACTTGTGGAATCAGATTTAGAACTACGAGAGTCCGAACTGTAGGGCTAGTCCTATCCGAAAGAAGCACGAAAAGCAAGCTACAACCACCACCATGCTACCGCCACTACTACCACTACCGCTGCCACTGTCACCACAATCGTTACTGCTACTATCACCACCACCACCACCACCAATACCACTACCACTACCACTACTACTACCGCCACCATCATCATACCATCACTACTACCACTACAACCACCATCACAATACAAAAATTAAAATATATAATTTGAAAATAATAAATTTTAAATTTAATCTTATACATATCAAACAATTTATTTTTAGTTCAGTACTTAAATTTTTATCAAATAGCTTTTTAATTTAATAAATTGAGCATTAAGTTTTTAATACTCAATTTTTAGTCTTCAATTTTTAATTTTCAGCTTTATCAAACAACACCTAAGATGGCAGTTAGGATATTAGTCTTTCTATCAACGTTGAATGACAAAATCTGATGATGATGTATTTGTAATTTCCAAAGCTATAGCGGCTGTGATGTCTCGGGTGTTGGACTTGACTAGTATTGTGGAGTGAGATGGTGTGCTTTACTTCCGGCATTTTGTTTATCATATTGGGTCTTTGAGAATTCTTTTCTGCTCTTATGTAACCTCTCTTAACATTTCTAGGTTAAAAATATTGAGTTTTGGGCATTGGAATTTGTTTTGGGATGCGAAATCAAATTTTGGGTTTTTTGGGAAAAATCGCTCATGCGGATTTAGGTTCCGCTCAAGCGGATTTTTTGTAAAAAATCTAGGTTTTCTCTAGAGCAAACCACCCATAGAGGCATCAGAATCCGCTCGTGTGGATTTGGGATCTGCGTGTGCGAAATTCAAACCACTCGTGTGGATTTCGGTATGTCTGTCTTGAAATTGAGCTCTTTTCCTCAAAACTGGTGCTAAAAACGTGTTTGACACACTTTTTCACTTCTCTCTCTCTCTCTCTATACTCATATTTTCTCTTCTTTCTCTTTACAAACACATCCAAATCCAAATTGCTCTCTAAGATTTAGCTAAAATTTTCAAGAATTTGAGAGGGCTTTTTACACCAAATAGAAGAGGGTGACGAGGGCAACATTTACAACGATTGAATCAAGTTTTCATCAACGTTGAGTTTTGGGGTTTTCATCCCCTTTATCTCCCAAGCTTGAGGTAAGGATATTCTTAGAGTTATATATATTTTTTTGCAAATCTAAACTTGTTTGGAGTATTTCTTATATGTTTAGAACATGATTTTGGGTTGATGAACCCTAGATGAAATTAGAAGTGGATTTTCTCTTCTTCTTTTTTTTCCAAAGAATTTGAAAGTGTGAGTTATGTTCTAAAGTGTGGGTATTGTTTTAGAAAAATATTTTCAAAAATGGAACAAAAACCTAATTTTGGTGGAAACCCTAGAAATTTGGGATTTCGGGAAAGATGTTGAGTTATTGTGAAATTTATGCTTGATAAGTTGCTATGTAAATAAATGATGGAGGAAATTTCTATAGTTGTTATCAAATAAGGAAATTTTATGAGAAAATTAGAATTGTTGATTTGGGAAACTTGAGAAATAGATTATTGTTGTTTGTCTTGGAAAGACCAAATGGTTAATATGTGGAGAATGTATAAATGATGATATTGTTATATTCTCTCTTGTAAATGTATTATGATGTTACATTGATAAGAGATGTGAAAATTTGATCACAATGGAGGATTGTGTGGTAAAATTGATGATGAAACTATATTAATGCATTGTTGTATTTTGCATTGCTATTCCATTTAATCATTGTTGCAATTGATTTGGAATCTTGCATTGGAAAATTATTGCTTTGAGAAAGAAATTGTTTTGTGAAACAAGATCACCTTGAATTGTTTTGGGGTAAATACGTTGGTTAGTCCGGATAGGAAGTGTAGTTTGGTATTGGTTAAGTTGGCCTGAGTGTCTATGGTGAAAGACCGAAAATACGCGCAGAGGAGGTACAAAATCGATAAAGTGGTGATTGGTAGCACTTGATATGCCTACTTGCAAACACTAACCTAGGGATTACCTGAATCGTATTTACCACCTCTTGAACTACATTGAAGTTATTGAATTGTTATGTTTTCAACTTGCATTGAGCACAAGATTTTCAAAAGATGCAGATATATGTTTTGAGAATGACATGGTATATGCATTCATCTCAGGAGACTATATAAAATGTATATACTTTGTTAAGATCTTCCTACTGGGCTTTGTGCTCACTCTATGAGATTTTATGCAGGAAAAGATGTGGTGATCCCGCCGAGTTAAAGACGTGGACTGTATTTTAAGAGCACAAGTCTTTTTTCTTTTGTTGTAATTATTTTTGACAAGCCAAGGGCTTTACATCTATGGGTTCAAAAACAATTTTTGTGTAACCAGGCTTAAGCCTTGCCCTTGAGGGCATTGAATTGTACTTGACTTATTATGCCGCATGCTATAGATTCATATACTAGAAATGTTGAATATATAATCACATACGGAGTTTTTTTTTTTTTTTTTTTTTGCAAATCTCTAGAGTCTAATGAATACAAATCTTAGAGATTGGTGATAATGTTAATGGTGAGGCTTTATATTCTGTATACTTTAAGCAATAGAAGCTATTAATTTGGAAAACAAGATTATGTTGTTAGAAAATAATGAGTCTTTTTGTGTTAATTTCTTTGGACCGTTATAACTAGGTATCAGAGCTGCCATGTTTGAATACTTGGGGCTTGTAGGAAGTGGTCGTTTTACACTATGGGTTCATTTCGCTTAACTAAGAGATGTTCCATGTTTTAGGTGTTATGTGATAACATGCTTATATGACTAGATGGGTATAGGATTGAACTTTTGGGATGTTGTTTGCGCCTATTAAATTTCTTGAAGCCTTATTAGAAAGGCACCTGATTAATACTCATTCTAATAAGAATTTCGGTGTTTTATGGGACAACTTGAATCGTACAAGAGTAATTCGCATTTGTGTGATTAAATGCTTGTGTGGAGTGAAACTAAGTGTTTACATGAAATGAAAATTTATAAATTATTGTGATGGGACATGTGAGTTAAGTTGTGAGCACATATGAAATTGTGTGCTAAATTGTTTACTCTTATCCCTAATTAGGATGTCAGGAAGAGGTCAAGCACGTGATGGTAGAGGTGGGAGGCGTGGTATGCTTCGCCGGGGTGTTCATGAAGTACCAGTTTACGAGGTTCCGATGCAAGAAATAGGGTTCGACCAAGCTAATGCGGCCAAGCAAGCAGGCCAAGCTTATGTGGCCGAGCAAATGGAACAAGAGGGAGTCCCAAAACAAGCAGGTCAAGCCGCTATGGGTGCCTTAGCTTGAGAAATGGCAGGGGCTTTGAGAGAATCGACGAACATCTTGGGGGCGGAGAACCAAGCCCAAAAGAATGCCGTCGAGACAAGGGCAGATTTTCTTACTAGAGAGTTTTTGCGGGCCAAGCCGAATAAGTTTCATGATGGCTCAAAGCCCAAGAAAGCAGACGAGTGGCTTGAGCAAACAGTGAAGACATTTGAGATGCTTCACATTGATGATAGTGAACTAAGGGTGACTCTGACGAGTTACTACCTCAAAGAGGATGCGAACCAATAGTGGAAGTATGCCAAAAACAGAGTAGGGCTGACATGGGAATCTTTTGTCATTGGTTTCCAAAACAAATACCTACCTCCCACAGCTACGAAGAGATTGAGGTAAGGATTTCAAAATCTTAAACAACTAAACTTGTCATTGGCCGATTTTGAAGCGGCCTTCACGAGTTTGTCCCGATTTGCACCGGAGTTGGTGAAAATGGAGGAGTGTCGTTGCGTAGAATTTGAGAAGAGATTGAGAACCAAAATCTTATTCAAGGTTGCCAGAAACATGATCCGAAATTATGACCGTCTTGTGGAGACGACGACACATGTAGAGATTATAGTGCATGCTGATGAGGAGAGACTATGGGATTTGAGGTCTTGGGGTTAGGAGTCGTAAGAGGACTTCACACTTAGTAAGAAGCATAGAGGCACCTCTTCATTCCAGCCCCAATCACAACAGACTAGATCTGCATTCCCATTGCCGAGTGTTAGCCCAGGGAGGAATGTTCAAAGTAGCTTGACTTGTTTTAAGTGTGGCCAACAGGGTCACAAGGCTAGTGCCTGCCCACTGAAGGGAGGAGGACAACAAATGTTACCACCACCAACACCTAACCGATCTCAGAGTCAGTCCTAGAGTAGGGACAAGGACCTACATGCTTTCAGTGTAGTCAGTCAAGGCATTTAAGGAGAGCTTACGCACCGTTGAGAGGCGCATCTGGCGCATCAGGGTTGAGGCAGACTTAGAGCCATCAGTAGGCTCATTCAGTTCAAACCTCACGAGCTAATTTGGGAGCCACCTCGACTTAATCAGTGAAGCATGCTTATATTTCAAGAGATGAGTAGGTTGATCAGAGGCCACAAGGATGCGTGTATCCTTTTATGGTACCTGAGTAGTTGCCAAGATCCTTTATTGTGAGAGGTAATTTTGTTGTGTTCAATTCTTTAGCTAGTGCGTTCATTGATATGGATGCGTCGCATTCATTTATATTTTATGCTTTTGCTTCTGCATTGGGGTTAAAGATTGATTAGTTGGAGTCTTCTTTGTGGGTTGAGTCACCGGTTGGAGGTAGAGTGGCATTGGGCCAAGTGTGTCGCTCTTGCAAGGTTGAGGTCGCTGTAGACGTCCCCGAACGCCCCGGGAGGATGAGTCCCGTTCTGTTCATTTTGGGCTCACTACAGTTCGGACTCAAATTGTCACGGTTCTTAATCTGAACCAAAGAGTCCAAATCCGGCAAATCGTTTTGAGAAAACAGATTTTTAGAAAGAAGTGCCAAACATGGACTGCTTTGCCAGATACAGAGTCGCCACCTAAATATTTTATTTTGGGAAATTTAGGAAACCCTGACTCGTTGCCTAAGGCCACGTGTCCGTCATCACCAAAGTTGCCTCGGCTCGGGAACTTGGGTACGATTGGGGAAGGTCACTTCGTGAGCACCCCCGCTCGCCCGATCAAAGATCGGCCTCTACTAACCATGATATCTAGTTTTGAAAACATTATGCGTTCTTATTCTGGTTATTAGCCTAGATTTACTATGTGATGCGCACGGCATATAAGTATAGACTAGGTCGCTTGAATTGGAACAAAACATTTCCTGTTTATTTTTGAAAGTGGTTTGCTACTCGCAAGTAGGCTTAAAATGCAGATTTTGCCACCCTCAAGTGGGCTTTAGAAAATATAGTTTTGCCACTATCTAGTGGGCTTAAAACTCACAGTCGATGAATTGTTCCAATCCAAATAACCCAACCTTCACCCACAGGCATTCAGGCAGTTATATCATGTAAGCACATAACCTCATGGCAAGCATGCTATCATGGCAGTCACTCACACGGATACAAGGATGCTAAAGCATAAAACTTACCGAGTACTCCAAGCCAAAACAGAAGCTATGTTAGAAATCCATGCATGATCCTAACTATACAGAAATGCCAAATGCAACACATGCAAAATGCAACTAAGATAGGCTCAGCTATTCTAAACATGGCATATGAAATGCTATAGCTAACATGTATTCAACTCGGAATTGAAATACAATGCAGTGGGTATGATGTGCCGAGCCCGATGCGTGCAAAACAGATGAATGAATCCAAACATACTATCATACTGTATGCTAATTGAAACATGCCCTAATCTAACCATCATAAGCTGGTAAATAAAAGGGAGAAAGACGTGGGGTTGGAAGACATACATCACACACACGCACACTTATTACAACATTGCCCTCGCGCGGAGGGTCCAAATAAATAATACAGTCCCAAATAAATAGTACAGTCCGAATAAGTACAAAACCCTAATTAATTAACAAATTAACTAGAAAAGTAGTAAACTAGCATGCAAGCTTATGAACTGCCTCAGCTCTGCTCCGAATGATGAATGATGCATGCTTGAGTTGCCTTGCGTGGAAATCCATTGCGATGCCCCGGTTTGCCTCTGTTTGCAATTGTTCTCGGGATTTGTGCAAAGATCCAGAAGGCTGTTGATTCCTGATTTGCTGCAACAGAGAGCAACAAAGGGGCATGGCAAAGTATTTTCACATATGTATGCATGACCACTCTTCAGGGAGTGTAGTCCTCGATCCTCGTGCCACCAATCACGCATGTCGATGCATGATGGCTGTAGACACCCCATTTTTGACTGACTTTGAGACTCAGATGTCACCGATTGAGCGCTCGGTGGTGTTGCATATTGTGCTCGTTCAGAAGTCTCAGAGTCACGGCCGTGAGCCCTGCCTCCGGACTTCCGAACCCTCTTCTGTACCTTGTCTCAATTTGCGAACCAGACTCGGTTTTCTCTGTTTCTTTTCCTGAAGGGAGGGAGAGGTCCCGTAGACCATCTCTTAGTGGCCGTGGGCTACATTTCGTGGCCGTAGGCCATTTTGCCCATTTCGGAGCCCGGTTCCCGATTTTCGGAGCCGTCAGGCCGTGTGCCTCGGTTCGGGATCGTCTAACCATCTCCGATTCCTCCGATTTTTGGCATGCATCTCATTTACTCCCTTTCAAGGGACACTGGGGCCTGAGAGACCCACTTCGTGGTCGAATGCCACTTTCGGTGCTTAACAGCCTATTTTCGGGACCCCGAACTGTGTGTTTTGGCCCCCGAGCATTCGTTTTGCATCGGTTTTCGTTCATTTTTGGCAGGTACCTCTGTTTTATCACCAGGAAGGTCACTGAAGGGTGGGAGGCCAGCAATTGTCTCAGCAACCAGTTATATTCCTCCGGCGCCCTCCGACGCCCGTTTTTCTCACTTCCGAGCCAATGTTGACCACCCTAGGGCCACCTTCTTCAACCCCAAACCACATATTTGTGTTGTACACACATGGGAGGACCCTAAAAGTCTATGGTCGGCCAGTAATTCAAATTGAACCTTTTGAACCCCTCATAAAAGTGGCCTATTCTCTCTCCTGTTTTAGAGTTGCCAATTTTGAACCACAGGGTTGTGATGAGGAGACCTGGGAGGACACCTTTCTCTGGTGGCCGGCTAGAAAATCTTCTTGAGCCTTTTGACCCTTGGCCGGCCGGCCATAGGGGGTGGCCGGCCGGCCACCTGCAACCAAAGTACCTGGTCGGCCAGCTTCCTCAGTGTGGGTGTATTACAGCTGTATAGCTGTTTTCCCCCAAAAATATCTAGATCCGGGGAAAAGTTTTGGAGGGAAACTTGATGCCATTTCCCTCCACTTTTTCCTCCACTTTTCTCCCCCATTCTGGTCTATATAGCTGGCCTCGCAACTCAAGAAAAAGGGTTGAAAAAATTGCTTACACTCATCTCCCTCCATCTCTCTTATTTTCCTTCAAAATTCCTATGTTTCAACCCCATTTGTTCATCACTACCAAGCATCACCACCACCACTCCATTTCCAGCAACAAGGAGAGGATTTCCAGTAGCTAGGAAGCAACATTTCTCAAGCCAAAAGGTAGCAAAGAAGTGGGCTTCAAGGGTAAGTCCATTTTCCCCTTTTTTTAGCTCATTTTGAAACAATTTCTTAGCCTATTTGCCTACTGTTTTGGGCTCCAACCCTAACTAAAACTAGGCTTTTTTTTGAGTTATTCTACATGTTTGTTTAAGGGCTCAACCCTGTTTGAGCCCCCCATTTGGTACTTGCTTCAATACCCTCTTGTATGCCATTATTTTGCATAGTATTTTTAGCATATGTGTGATCTGTTTTGAGGCCTGATGTAAACTGGAAATAGGCCTATTTTGAGCCCCTCTACAACATTGTAGAAGGGCTCAACCTTATTTGGGACCTCCATGTATGACTTGCTTCATTGCCCCTCTTTGGTCCCTATTTTTGCATGCTTTGTTAGCCTACCTTGCTTCTGTTTTTAGGCCATGATCAGAACTGAAAATGGCCATATTTTGACCCTCTGGACATATCTCATTAATGGTCTTTGGCTTTTTGGTGATTTCTTTGTATACTTCATGTTATACCCTCTTGTGGCCTCAATCTTGCATTGCATTTTGAGCATGTTTTCATACTGATTTGGGGAATGTTATAAACTGTAAATGTTCATATTTTTGGTCCCTCTTCAGTGTTGTAGAAGGATATTTTTATGTTTGGGCATTGCATGTACCACTTGCCTCATAGCCTCCCTTGCGGAGCCATTTTTGTATGCCATTTTAGCCCTACTTGTGATTGTTGTTTGGCCATATTTTGTACTGTAAAAATGTGAGTTTTGGGGCTATCTTGCTTCTGCTTTTTCATTTCATGTTCAAATTATGCATGTATTGTATAGCTACAAGTCATTTCGGGTGCCTAATTTCGCATTTCGGAATCATTTCATGCATTGGGTTTCGTTTTACCGGGTTTCGGGGCTGTTTTTCCCCTCATTTTGCCACTGATTTTTGCATGTTGCATATCATATACCATGTCTTTGCCATGTCTCATTAGAGTGGCATTTCTGTGCCTGAGGGTTCGTCCTCGGTGCACGCATTTCGAGGTGTCTTGTTTTTTTATCTAATGGCCTCTTATGTGAGTGTGACTGAGGCTCTCTCATGTTGGTGTAAGCCCATATTGCATTGCGTATGCCATTTCATCCATAGCATCGTGTATGCTCGGTTGTGTATCACCTCGTGTAGCGTGTATGCCATTCCATAACATTGTGTATGTTAGGATTGTATCTTAGTTGCATTTCACACATATCATGCATATTGCATCGTGTTCGGGATAGGAGTTAGCCCGGGCACGGGAAACGAGGTACGTTTCATACTCCGAGTGACGGAACGTGTCTCAATTCCCCAGTCACCGACACTCCGGATTATCCATGATGGAGTCAGGTTTTATTATAGCATTCATATGCATTCATTCTATATTGAGTTGTGCAAATCGCCTCCTCGGCCATCATGCATCGAGATGCGTGATTGGTGGCACGAGGATCGAGGCATGCATATATCTGTGAAAATACATTGCTATGCCCCTTTCTTGCTCTCTGTTGCAGCATATCAAGAATCAGCAGTCTTCCGAGGCTTGGCGCGCTTTTCAAGAAACATTGCAAAACAGAGGCTAATCGGGGCATCGCCGTGGATTTCCGCGCAAAGCAGCCCAAACATGCATCATTCCATCATCCGGAGCAGAATCAAGACAGTCCCTGGCTTGCATGCCAGTTTTATTTTTCTTAGTTAATTTGTTAATTAATTAGGGATTTGTATATTATTTGGACTGTATATTTTGGACTGTATTATTCTTTTATTCGGGACTGTACATTTATTCGGACCCTCTGCGCGAGGGCATAATTGTAATAAGTGTGCGTGAGTGTGATGTATGTCTTCCAACCCCACGTCTTTCTTCCCTTTTATTTACCCGCTTATGATGGTTAGATTAGGGCATATTTCAATTAGCATACAGTATGACAGCATGTTTGCATCATTCATCTGTTTTGCATGCACCGGGCTCGGCGCATCATACAAACTGCATCTGTATTTCAATTCCAAATTGAATACGTGTTAGTTGTAGTATTCCATATGCCATGTTTAGAATAGTCGAGCCTGCTATAGTTTGCATTTTTGCATGTGTTGCATTAGGCATTTCGGCATATTTAGGATCATGCATGATTTCTAATCGGTTTCTGTTTTGGCTTGGAGTACTCGGTGAGTTTTTATGCTTTAGCATCCTTGCATGCGTGTGAGTGGTTGCCATGAATAGCATGCTTACCATGAGGCTATTTGCTTATGTGATATACCTGCCTGAATGCCTGTGGGTGAAGGTTGGGTTATTTGGATTGGAACAATTCATCAAATGTTTGTTTTAAGCCCACTAGATAGTGGCAAAACCATGTTTTCTAAGCCCACCTGAGGGTGGCAAAATCTGCATTTTAAGCCTACCTGCGGGTAGCAAACCATCTTTCAAAAACAAACATGAAATGTTTTGTTCCAAATCAGGCGACTCAGTCTATACTTGTATGCTGTGCGCATCACATAGTAACCTAGGCTAATAACCGGAATAAGAACACACAATGTTTTCAAAACCTGATATCATGGTTAGTAGAGGCCGGTCTTTGACCGGGCGAGCGGGGGTGCTCACGAAGTGACCTTCCCCAATCGTACCCAAGTTCCCGAGCCGAGGCAACTTTGGTGATAACGGACACGTGGCCTTTGGCACCGAGTCAGGGTTTCCTAAATTTCCCATTAAAAAACATTTAGGTGGCGACTCTGTATCTGGCGAAGCAGTCCATGTTTGGCACTTCTTTCAAAAAATCTATTTTCAAAACGATTTGCCGGATTTGGACTCTTTGGTTCAAGATTAAGAACCGTGACATTTGAGTCCTTCGAACTGTAGTAGACCCAATATCGAACCAGAAACGGGGAGGGGGGTCGCACCCTCCCCGGGATGCGTTCAGGGACGTCTACAATGGCCGAGGAGTCAAATTGCATGACTCGATGTGGAATGAATGCACATGTAAACACAACAAGACCTAAACTCCATCATGGGTAATCCAGAGTGTCGGCGACTGGGAATTGAGACACGTTCCGTCACTCGGAGTACGAAATGTCCCTCGTTTCCCGTGCTCGGGCTAACTCCTATCCCAAACACAATGCAGATGAGATGGCATGCACGATGCAACTAACATACAACTTAGCATGCGCAATGCTATGAAATGGCATACACAATGCTCGATGTGACATGGCATACACGATGCTCTATCATGCAACCTAGCATACGCAATGCTATGAACTGAAATGGTATACACAATGCATGATGGACTTACACCAATATGAGTGGACCTCAGCCACACTCACATCAGTAGCCATAAGATGAAAATGAGACTATCGAAATGCATGCACACATGCACGCAAACCGAGGACCGAACCTAAGGCATAGAATGCCACTCTACCAAAGCATGGCAAGGGATGCAATATGGCATACAAGCATGTGAATTTCAGCACTGAAATATGCTGCTAAGTGGTCCCGAAACATGAGAATATGGCACCCTATGCATGAGATGAGCCCCGAAACACAAAACTAGGCACATGTATTGACCTATAGCTATACAAAACATGCATTATTTGATCATGAAGCATAAAGACAGAGCCAAGGCAGTCCTAAAACATGAACATTTCTAGTTCGAAGCATGGCCAAAAGATGCTAGCAAGATGGACTAAAATAACATGCAACTTTGACTAGCAAACATGGTTTACATGGCATGTATATGAGGCATATGAAATCTCACCAAACCAGCCAAAATCAGTGATGAACAAAACATGCCAAAATATGCCCAAATAATCACTGAAATGCAGCCAATGCATGCAAAAATAAGGGGCTTCTTTAGAGGGCTATACAAGGGATTGTTAAGCACATACAAGATAGACACTTAGCATGGCACAACCAACTCTGGAAATCAAATATGACGGTCCTAAAACTCACCAAATTGACCCTAAAATCAGTCTCAGAAACATGCAAAGAAAGTCATCTTTGAAAGGCCTTGAATGGGATTTCTCTACACATGCAACATAGACATAAAATATGGCCAAAGGGGCCTCGGACAGAGCCGAGGCAGACCTCAAAACACTCAAAATGAGGCCTGGAAAGTGACTTCGATGCATGCAAAATAGGATCCCTTTGGAAGGCCAAACATGCTAGTAAAGAGAATGAGGGGTGAGAGGGTCACCCCTCTATAATTTTGGAGCTCAAAGACACATCAAGGCCACTAAAAATCCACTGGATTTCAGTGGCTAAGAGGCCAAACCATGGCCAATGCAAGTGTTCTAATGCATAGCCCTAATCATGGAGGAATGAAGCATGCATAGGGGAAGATGACCCCAAACAGCAATGGGACCTTAAGAAAACATGGAGATGATGTTAAAACAAGACTTTTTTCAGTTTAGGTTGAGGTCCAAAAGGGCTTACAAATAAGGCTAATGTATCATGCGAAAACAGCCCTAAAAAAGAGATTGAACAAACAAGGCAGCAAAAGGCCTCAAACAGCAAATAGCCCTTCAACAAAGTTGAATAGGGGCTCAAAATAAGGCACTTTACAGTTTGGCTCAAAGCCCAGAAATGCTTACAAACAGGGCTAATATATCATGCAAGAAATAGCCCTAAAAGAGAGATAAAAGGGAAGGGGGTAGCATATGGCCTCAAACAGAGAAAAACCCTTGATCAAACATGAAGATGGGCTCAAAATAAGACTATTTCCAGTTGGGTCGGAGCCCAAAAATGTAAGCAAAAGGGGCTAAGATATAGAACAAAATAAGGCAAGAAAGAGGGAGGAGAGGACTCACCCTTGTAGCACAACTTTCCAGCAGCTTCTAGTCCAAGAAGAGGAGCTCCTAGCCTCTGAAAATCAGCCTCAAGATGTTGGAATGGAGTGTGGAGGTGATAGGCTATGAGGTGTAGGGTAAATGGTGCAAGACAAGGATGTTTTGAGGCTTGGAAGAGAGGGAGAGGGAGAGTTGTATGCAAAGGCTCCAATTAATTTTTTGTAACCCTTTGAAATGGAGCTAGGGGGCTGGCTTTATAGAGGAGAGGCCAAGGGAAAAGGAAGGGAAAACCAAATTCAAATTTCCCCCCAAAAGGGCAGATCCCCGGGCAGGGGTCTAGGTCAAAACAGCTGGCACAGCTGTAAGGAACCAGGAGAGAGGAATTTGGCCGGCCAGGTTCAGGAGGTTCAAGTGGCCGGCTGGCCACCTCCCCTGGCCGGCCGGCCAGGGTCAAAAGGGTCAAACTCAATTAGTGGCCGGCCATCCCAAAAAGATGGCCTCCCATGTGTGTGCAACACAGCTATGTGGAGAAAAACTAGGAAATATAATCCTAGAGAGAGAAAAACCAACTTTCTAGAGGGGTTCAAAAGGGTCAGGAAGAGTTGATGGCTGGCCTATCCATATTGGTGGCCTCCCAGGTGTGTACAACGCAATGGTGTGGAGGAAAGTCAGAAAAAGTGGCCCGGGAATGGGAAAAGTCAGCTTTCTAGTGGGAAAAAACGGGCGATGAAGAGCGATGAAGGAATAAAGCTGGTAGTCAGAACAATTGCTGGCCTCCCACCTTCCTACAACCTTTCTAACAATGAAAATAAGGTCTCCATAAAAAATGAACCCAAACCGATGCAACACGAAGGTTCGGGGGCCAAAACGCGCAGTCTGGGGCCCCGAAAACTGACTATTAAGCACCGGAGGTGGCGTTCGACCACGAAGTTGGTCTCTCGGACCCCAGTGTCCCTCAAAAGGGAGGAAATAAGATGTGTGCCAAAAATCGGAGCAAACGGAGGTGGTTAAGCGGTCCCGAACCGAGGCACACGGCCGACGGCTCCGAAAACAGGAAACCGGGCTCCAAACGGGATAAATGGCCTACGACCACAAAACGTAGCCTACGGCCACTGAGAGATGGTCAACGAGACCTCTCCCTTCCTTCGGGAAGAGAAAACGAAGAAAACAGAGCTTGGTTCGCAAACCGAGACAAAGCACAAAAGAGCCCCGAAGTCCGGAGGCAAGGCTTGCGGCCGAGATTCTGCAACTTCAGAACAAGCACAATATGCAACATTACCGAGCGCTCAGTTGGTGACGTCTGAGTCTTAAGTCCGGTCAAAAATGGGTTGTCTACAGTCGCAGGTCGCCAACTCTCTTTTGACTTCATCATCTTAAACAAGCAGACTTTTGACATTATTTTGGATATGGATTGGTTGGTACACTTCCAAGCTATTATAGATTGTCAGCGTCACTGAGTGTCCGTATGCACACCTACTGGGGATTGTTTCTATTTTCTGTGTGATTGGGGTGATAGATCGTTTCCACCGTTGTTTGACTTTAAGAGTCGGGGAGGGCTTAGTTTCCTCTTTTCCTTTGCTTTAGCCAATGATGGTAGCATGGTTCGGAATGATTTGCCAAGGGTAGTTTGGAAATACCTAGATGTTTTTCCTGAAGATCTTATGAGGTTGCCACCCCATCGGGAGATTGAATTCTCTATTGACTTAGTGCCTAACATAACACCAATTTCCATGGCATCATATAGATTCACACCCGCTGAGTTACATGAGTTGAAGATCCAACTCCAAGAACTTTTAGACAAGGGTTTTATTCGCCCTAGTACACTATATTGGGGAGCCCCAGTTCTCTTTGCAAAGAAGAATGATGGGTCATTGTGGTTGTGTATTGATTACCGTAAATCGAATTGAGTTATTGTTAAGAATAAGTATTCTCAATCCAGAATAGATGACTTATTTGACCAACTTAAAGGGTCTTGCTGCTTTTCGAAGATAGACTTGAGATCAAGGTACCATCAGTTGAGAGTTAAGAAGGAGGATATCCAGAAAATGGCTTTTTGCACACGTTATGGCCACTATGAATTCCTAGCAATGCCTTTCAGATTAACCAATGCTCCTGTTTCCTTTATGGACCTAATGAATCAAGTCTTCCGTGAATTCTTAAACCGTTTCATGGTCGTCTTTGTGGATGATATCTTGATTTATTTGACCTCTAAGGAGGAACACGAGGAACACTTGCGGATAGTGCTTGACTTGCTTAGGGTTCACCAATTGTCTGCTAAATTTGAGAAATGCGAGTTATGGTTGACTGAAGTGAATTTTTTGGGTCATGTTGTGTCAGGAGAAGGAGTAACTATAGAATCTTCTAAGATAGATGTCGTGTAAGATTGGGAACAATGTAAGAATGCTTTGAGATCCGGAGTTTCCTAGGGTTAGCCGGGTATTATCGTCGTTTTGTAAGGGACTTCTCTAGACTAGCCGCACCTTTGACCAGGTTGACAAGGAAAGGTGTCCAATTTGTATGGAACGAGACTTGTGAGAAGTCATTCCAAGAACTTAAGACTAAGTTGACTACTGCACCGGTTTTGATAATTCCATAAAGGGGCTGCTTGGGTTATACCATTTATTGTGATGCGTCCTGGGATGGTCTTGGTTGTGTATTGATGCAAGCAGGGAAGGTTGTGGCCTATGGTTCACAACAATTGAAAACTCATTAGAAGAACTGCCCCACACATGATTTTAGAGTTAGCGGCGGTAATCTTTGCTTTGAAGATTTGAAGGCATTATTTGTATGGCGAGAAGTTTGATGTTTTCTCCGATCATAAGAGTCTAAAATACTTGTTTTCCCAAAAGGATTTGAATTTACACCAATGAATGTGGATGGAATTTATGGAGGATTATGACTTTGAGTTACACTATCACCCTCGAGAGGCCAATGTAGTGGTCGATGCCTTGAATCGGAAATTTGTGAGTAGTATAGCAAGTGTGGCCATTCGAGAATGGGTTATGCTAGGTGATATCGGTGAGTTTGATTTGCATCTGGGTGAGTTTAGTGAGGGTGCTACCTTATTTACTTTAATTGCTCAACTCACATTAATTAACAGAGTCATAGAGGTACAACATGGCGACCATGAGGTGGAGACAATCCATGATAGGATCTCCAATGGGTAGGAAGAGAAAGGTTTGAACATCTACTCGGATTTGAGTGTGACATATCTAGGTCGTTTGTCTGTGCCAGAATCTTGTAGAAAGGAGATACTCTGAGAATTTCATCACTCATGCCTTGCGGTACATCTGAGAAGCACTAAAGTGTATCATGATCTTAGTTGTCAATTTTGGTGGAGGGGACTGAAACGAAATGTCGCGTTATTTGTTTAAAAAATGTCTTACTTACCAGTAAGTGAAAGCCGAGCACCAAAAGCCAATGGGTTTGCCACAACCTTTACCTATAGCCGAGTGGAAATTGAAGCATGTTACTATGGATTTTGTAATTGGGCTTCCTAGAACACAACGGGGCAATGATGTCGTTTGGGTGATTGTTAGTAGGTTGACTAAGTCTACACACTTCATTCCGATGCGCACCAGTGACTCAATTGATTATTTGGCATAGTTGTATATTAGAGAGATAGTTCGACTTCATAGGGTCCCTGTGACCATTGTTTCAGATAAAGATCCTCGTTTCACCGCCTAGTTGAGGCAAAGCCTTCAAGAGGCGTTGGGAACTAAGTTAACCCTTAGCATCACTTATCATCCTCAAACCGATGGCCAGTTAGAGCGTATTATTCAGATTTTAGAGGACATGCTTAGAGCTTGTATCCTTGATTTCAAGGGTTCTTGGGAGAGACATCTACCGTTGATTGAGTTCACCTATAACAATAGTTATCAGGAAAGTATCGGGATGGCACCATTCGAGACCTTGTATGGTCGACCTTGTAGATCACTAGTTTGTTGGGCTGAAGTGGGTGATGCACCAATGTTGGTCTCGAAGATTATTAAAAAGACAACCGAGAAAGTTGCTCTCATTTGAAAGAGGCTAGCCACGGCTCAAAGCTGACAAAAGAGTTATGCCAATAAGAGAAGATGACCTCTATCCTTCGAGGTTAGTGACTATGTGTTTCTTAAGATCTTGCCGAAACAAGGTCTGATGAGATTTGGTAAGAGTGGGAACTTGTCTCCAAAATTTATTGGAACTTTTGAGATTTTAGATTGGATTGGGGAAGTGGTATACTATTTGGCCTTACCGTCACAACTTTCTAGGGTTCACAGCGTGTTTCATGTATCCATGCTTACGAAGTATGAACCTCGATCCTTCACATGTACTTGATTGGGTTAACTTGGAGGCCGATGAGGATGCCTTATATGAAGAACAACCAGTTGGAATTTTAAATATTCGAGAACAAGTGTTGAGGGACAAGACTATACCGTTACTAAATGTGTTATGGAGACACCATAGGGTTGAGGAAACAACTTAGGAAGGAAAGGCGGGAGTCTGCTTCAAGTATCAAGATTATTTGAAAATACTTAGTTTGTTCTAGATTGTAATTTTCTCTTGCGTTTCAGAATGAACCACTGAAATTACTGTTGTTGTTGTTGTTGTTGTGCTGTGTTTATTTATTTATTTATTTATTTTTAAAGCATGAGAACTGTTGTAGGATTGTTACAATTGTTGTTGAACTTATTCTTATGATTGTCGTATTAGTGGTTGTTGGTATTGTGGCCTTAGCCCATGAAAAATTTGATGATGGTAGTGGAATGTTATTGAGATTGAGATTTCCATGCTATTATTGAGTTGTTATTATGGATTCATTATTGTCATTTGTATATTTGTTATCACTCGGAGCCCTTTTATTGTTAAATTGTCTTTATTCATTGGAGGTGGTTGGGTAGAGATGTGACCAAATTTCTGGAAAATTTCCTAAGGGGAGAGATAGTGATGTCCCAAATGTTGGACTTGACTAGTATTGTGTAGTACGATGGTGTGCTTTACTTCCGGCATTTTGTTTATCCTATTGGGCTGTAGAGAATTTTTTTCCGCTCTTACTTAACCTCCCTTAACATTTTCGGGTTAAAAATTTTGAGTTTTGGGCATTCAAATTTGTTTTGAGATGCGAAATCAAATTCTGGGCTTTATGGGCAAAACCGCTTGTACGGGTTTGGGTTTCGCTAGAGCGGATTTTGGTTTCGCTTGTGCGGAGTTTCTGTGAAAAGTTTGAGTTTTCTCTGGAGCAAACCACCTGTGGAGGCATCAAAATTTGCTCGTGCGGGTTTGGGATTCTGCTTGTGCGGAATTCAAATCGCTTGTGCGGATTTCGGTGCGTCTATCTCGAAATTTAAGCTCTTTTCCTCAAAATTGATGCCAAAAACATGTTTGACACACTTTTTCACTTCTTTATCTCTCTATACTCATCTTTTCTCATCTTTCTCTCTACAAACACACCCAAATCCAAACTTCTATCTAAGATTTAGCTAAAATCTTCAAGAATTTGAGATGGCTTTTTACACCAAATCGAAGAGGGCAACGAGGGCTACGTTTACACCGATTGAATCGAGTTTTCATTAACATTGAGTTTTAGGGTTTTCTTACATGTTTGGATCATGATTTTGGATTGATGAACTCTAGATGATATTAGAAGTGGGTTTTCTCTGTTTTTTTTCCAAAACTTTTGAGAGTGTGAACTATGTTCTAAAGTGTGGGTGTTGTTTTGGAAAAATCTTTTCAAAAATGGAACAAAAACATAGTTTTGGTAGAAACTCTAGAAATTTTGGATTTTGGGAAAGATGTTGAGTTATTGTGAAATTTATGCTTGATAAGTTGTTATGTGAATAAATGATTGAAGAAATTTCTATCATTGTATCAAATAAGGAAATTTCATAAGAAAATTAGAATTGTTGATTTGGGAAGCTTGAGGAATAACTTATTATTGTTTGTCTTGGAAAAACGAAATTTTAAAATGATGGTTAATATGTGAAGAATGCATAAATGATGGTATTGTTATATTATCTCTTGTAAAATGTATTATGATATTACATTGATAAGAGATGTGGAAATTTGATTACAATGGAGAATAGTGTGGTGGAATTGATAATGAAACTATATTAATGTATTGTTACATTTTGCATTACGATTCTATTTAATCATTGTTGCAATTGATTTTGAATCTTGTATTGGAAAATTATTGCTTTGAGAAAGAAATTGTTTAATGAAACAAGATCATCTTGAATTGTTTTGGGGTAAATACGTTGGTAAATCTAGATAGGAGGTGTAGTTTGGTATTGGTTAAGTTGGCCTGAGTATCTATGTTGAAAGATTGAAAACACGCGCAGAGGAGGTACTACGTGCCTTCTGGTTAGCAATCGGTAAAGTGGTGATTGGTAGTGCTTGATATACCTACTTGTAGATACCAACCTGGGGATTATGTGAGTTGTATTTACCACCCTTTAACCACATTGAAGTTATTGAATTGTTGCGTTTTCAAATTGCATTGAGCACAAGATTTTCAAATGATAGAGATATATGTTTTGAGCATGGCATGGCATGGCATATGCATTCATCTCAGGAGGCTATATAAAATGTATATACTTTGTTAAGATCTTCCTACTGGGTTTTATGTTCACCCTATGGTGATCCCGCCGAGTTAAAGGCATGGAATGTATTTTGAGAGCACGAGACTTTTTTCTTTTATTGTAATTATTTTTGACAAGCCAAGGGTTTACATGTATGGATTGAAAACCATTTTTGTATAACAGGGCATAAACCTTGGAATTTGTAGCCTTTAAGGGCATTGAATTGTACTCACTACAACAAAACTAACTATTCACAGTATCATGTTTACGACATGCATTAAATGCATGTCGTAGTTAGTACATTCTACGGCATTTTTTTTTTTGCTAGCCGTTAATGTTTTGCCAATAACAGCATACATACCATGTAAGTCGTTGATTCATATATTTATAGCATGCAAAAGTATGTCGTAAAAAAATGTATGTTTTTACGACTTACAAAAATATGTCGTAAAATATTTGCACTTAAGACGACATACATTTCATGTTATAAAATATTATAACTTTACACGGCATGCATTAACATATCGTGAAAGCTTTTGCAAAAAAAAAAAAAAAAAATTCAATCCGAATTTTTTTTATGGCATGCAAAAGCATGCCGTAAAAAATGTATATTTTCATGGCATACAAAAATACGTCATAAAATATTATAACTTTACACGACATGCATTAGTATGCCGTGAAAACTTTTATTAAAAAAAATTTCAATCTGAATTTTTTTTTTTTTTTGATTTAAAAAAGCTAACAATTTCAACCAAGCTTCTCACGTTACATTTTCGTAATTGAGGACAACGTAAAAAATAATTTATACGTTATTTTATAATTAAGTGTCTCTTTTAAGGGATAATTGCACCCAGTGGGATTTTGAGATAAAAAATTACATATTCATAAAAAGTTTATAATTCTAATAATTAATATTTATATGGCTTCTCATTAATTTGTAATTATTTTTTTTAAAATTACCTTGATTTGATATTTTTCCTTCTTTTAATAATTTATTTATTTTTTACTTTTTAGATGTGCCTAATCTGAATACAACTAAAAAATAAAATATTTGTAAAAAAATATAATAAAATGTAATATATATGAAATGTATTAAATTTTATATTTTTTTTGAATTTAGTGATTTTTTTAAAAAATTAAAAAATAATTTTCTTTTAACTATATGTAGATTATTTTAACTAGGGGATGAAGTGTGTGCTTGAAGTACTAGTTACTCTTATAATTGCTATCTATTAGTTAATAAGAAGCTATGAAGCACGGACACGCATACGGACACGGACACGGACACGGACACGAGACATGGCAATTTCTAAAAAATAGGGACATGGACACGGACACGGACACGGCAGGGGACAAGGCAAATTTTTAAATTTTTTTTATAAATATTTGTATTTTAATACACATTAATTATTTTATTTGTTTATTATATTTTTTAAATAATGTGTTTCAATTAATTTTTTTATTTTATTTTACATACATGTGTTTATTTATTTTTTATTAATATGTATGAGTATGTATTATCTTATAATATGTATTATTATATATTATATAATAACTAGTATATAATATATAATAATAATATGTCATATAATAACTATTAATATATAATAATAATATGTTATATAATATATAACTATCATATAATATATAATAATAATATTTTTTATATAATAACTAAACCCTCAGATCAAACGACAGAAGCAAGGGAAAGAGAGAGAGAGGGAGACAGGTCCAGGTCGCGATCGCGATCGCGATCGCGATCGCGAGGGAGGGAGAGACAGATTGAGAAGGCAAGAGAGACAGAGAGAGAGAGAGAGAGAGAGAGAGAGAGAGAGAGAGACAGATCACGATCGTCTGGGGTGTTCGATTGTTCGATCGACTGATGGAGCTTGGAGCTTCGATCTTCGACTGGATTCATGGAGCTTCGATCTTTGACTGACGGAGCTTCGATCTTCGACCTTCGACAGGTTTGTCTCTCTTCACTCTCTTCCTTCACACTCTCTCCCTTGTCTCTCCCTCCTTGCCGTGTCTCATGCCGTGTCCAGATCTGGACACGCGTGTCCCCTACAAGAAAAACAATTAAATTAAAGGGACACGGTAGATGGCGTGTCGCGTACGTGTCCCCGGCGTGTCCCCGTATCCGACACCGCCACGACGCTGATTTTGCCGTGTCTATGCTTCATAGATAAGAAGGTCAAACATGAACAAGTCTGTCTCAACAAGCATCAATGCATCATGTGATAAATTATTTATGAAGCTGATAATCCAATCCTACTCAATTTTATTAAATTATTATGAACCAAAAAGTCATACAAAGTCTGCTCATGTCACCCTTTGCTTGTAAGAACTTTCTATGAGCACATGGAATCTTATAATTACGTAGATGAGGCAAGTCCACGGCGGTGGGAGCGGTGCCAAGGAGCTGTAGTGTTGGGATGGGGAGGATTGATGAAGAGAGGCCTTGTGAGTTTGGGGATAACAATTACAACGGTGTTAATGTTAGGAAGGAGTTGTTGGTGTATCCTAGAAGCAGAAGTTATGCTGTCACAAAAGTGTTGTTGCCTTTTGATCCTTTTCTTTTCTCTCTGCCATTTTTCCTTTTTCTCTTTTCTCAATTTAATTTTTTTTGTTTTAAAAAAAAAAAAACTCAGAATTTTAACATTTCAAATTCTGAGTATTTTTTTAAATATATATATATATATATATTTTGGGGGAATGTAGGATATAAATGCGGGGGGATTGAATAAATCTCATTTTCTTTACCTGATTGTTTGTTTGTTTTATATGTCTATGAAAGCTGGTTGTTGTTAATAGAAGTGAAGTGGGATCCTAGCTCCACCATACCTGTTGTATTCTTGCTTAGGTTTTCAATGTTGGTTTTTTGAATTCAATACATGTACGTAGGTTGCTTATATTTCAATTTTGCAATTGTAGGGATGTCATTGAAGCTAGGGATTTTGAATACAAGGCATGGGCTCATGTTCAGACCTTGAAGTCCTCTCTTGATGAGCAAACTCTGGAATTGCAGGTTAAAATATCAATTGGAGCTGAGGCCATCTCTCATGTTCAGTTATTTTATGGTACAGTTTGATATGTCAATTGTTTCATCTATATTACCCTTTTGGTACTAACTTAAGTTCATATGGATACTGAGCATTGGCATTGTTTAGTTCATTTTATATGGGTGCTACACATGATTGCAATCCTTTATTTTTATTTTAGTTTTGTTTTGTTCTCTCCAGCATGATATATATATATATATATATCAGAAACCTGAAGACATTTTTTTATCTATGCTATTTCAGGGAAAAGTCTGGGCTTCCAGATATCTTGAAATCCAAACATGAGGAAAATGAAGCCTACATATCTGAATTAGAGGTTAGGTTCCTGCTCTATTATATGGGAGAGCATTTTGTCTTCAATGTGTTTGTGAAGTAGGCCTGAGGTTATTGGTATTGTTTCTCTTCATGTAATTTTAAATAAGGCCTGAGATTATCAGTTGTTTCTCTTCAGACTATTGGTCAGGCATATGATGATATGCAAGCTCAAAACCAGCAGCTCCTGTAGGAAATTACACAGAGAGATAATTATAACGTCGAGGTTATTATTTGTACCACCATTGCTCACTGTTTATTCAAGTTCCCAAACTGGTTTTACTTGCTTTCATATAGCATGCATTTGAGACCTCCTTGATTTTGTACGTGATTATTTATTTGTTTATATAGAAGTTAGAGATTTTATAGAAGTGTGATTAAATCGACTATTTGTTTAGTGTTGGTAACTTAATTCTCATTTGTTCCCCTCTTATGTGTCTATATACACATATATGTATGAATATTAATATTTTTGAGTTCTATGTTGTTGTGTAATAATAATGCAATCTTTGAAGTGCTGATGCTTATGATGGGTTCTCACTGGAGGACTTTGTTAAAATATGTTTACTGTATGTGTTCCATTTTCAAAGATCAAAGACAATGGGTACAAAGTTCTACCCAGTAGCTATAAATGTAGAGTAGTTGCACTCCAATTCAACTCCTACATACTTATCACTCAATATCAAAGCAGTTAAGTCTTTCCTATGGGTTAGGCCTAGGATGAGATTTGGGTGAAAACAATTAATAGACTTTCAATGAGCAGAATGTATACGACGGGAACCTTTTTTATGTACAGAAATTAATGTGATATGTCATGCCATAAAACATGCTTCATCTATGTATATGATGGGGTATGTAATGCCATATAGCATCAACCTAATATGCACCAAGATTTCTGTGTGCCTCTTGAGTTTGGAAAACAAATTCCAAATTGCTTGAGTTTGAGTTTGAAAGATCTGTTATTAAAATAGCATGGTTTGGTAGAACAATCCTTTAACCAATTTTAGTACTCTATTCATTGAAAATTAAATAAACATAACTAGTAGTAGTAATAGTAAATGACAATAAATATGAGGAAAAGAATCACAAATCGTCGAAATGTAGAGCTATATGCAAGTTCAGCCCCTATCTAGAGCCAAATGCAGTTTCAACTGTTTTTCTGATCTTATTATTGTTATTACTTTTTGAGCATTGAGAACTGTGCTATAGCTTTTAGCTGTACTTAATCTTGTGTCCTCTGTTCTTTTCCCTCTCTGATACCATCTCTACACTTTTTTGTCACATATAAATAGGCTTATGTGTTTGTTTCTTTTAAATTTCCTTATTTAAAGGGTTGCTTTTAGAAAATATGATCCAAATGAACAAGAAAACAATCTGATCTGTCTCAGTATTTTGGGGATCCAGCTAGGTGCCCTTTTGAGCAAGGTTTGGTTTTATTTTCCGCATTTATGTACTTAATTTTCTGTTGCTGTCAAGTAGGGAAGTTCACTACATTTCTTTTCTATTTGATCTGCCACATGGATTATGTTAGAGATGTATCTGTATGTAGGTTATATTAGATGATGGAAGTGAAAATGCTTACATTTTTCATTGCATGAGTCTAGCTAACTTGGTTAAGAGCCAAATTTATTGAAATATTTCTAACAGTGTTACCAAAAAAATGATAATGCCTTAGAGATTTAGGGCTTTAAGTTTATAAGCTACTGCTTGGTTTGTTCACAAGTTGCTGCACCTTATAAGCTACTACCTTTGTTTGGATGTGCATACGGCTAGGCAATGTTATGTTCTTGTGTGTGTGTATATATATATTAAAAATAGCTTTCTACGACATGCAAAATTATGCCATGAAAAGTGTAATGATTTATGGCATGCAAGAAAATGTCGTAAAAGATTATATATGGCATACAAAGTATGTCATAAATATATTAAAAATAACTTTTTACGGCATGCAAAATTATACCGTGAAAGTGTAATGATTTATGGCGTGCAAAAAAATGTAGTAAAAGATTATATACGGCATACAAAGTATGTTATAAATATATTAAAAATAACATTCTACGACATGCAAAATTATGCCATGAAAAATATAATGATTTATGGCATGTAAAAAATTATATACGATATACAAAGTATGTCATTAATTTTTAATTTATTACTTTTTACAATTTTACCTGCATGTCGTAAATGACGCTCAACTTTCCACGGCATGTCATGTAATGGCATTTGTGTGCATGTCGTGAAAGAGTTTTTACGACATGCATTGCAAGCTGTGAAATTTCAATTTTGTTGTAGTGACTTGACTTATTGTGCCACATACTATAGATTTATATTCTAAGAATGTTGAATGTATAATCGCATGTGGAACATTTTTTTAATAAATCTCTAGAGTTTAATGAATACAAATGTTAGAGATTGGTGATAATGGTAATGATGAGGCTTTATATTCCGTATACTTTAAGCAATGGAAACTATTAATTTGGAAAACAAGATTATGATGTTGTTGGAAGATAATGAGTCTTTTTGTGTTAATTTCTTTGGGGCGTTACACGAACAATCTATATTTTTTACAAATCTCAAGAGATGTATTTGTAATTTATCTTTTTATTTTTTATTTTTATCATATTGAGTCATCATGTGACGTGTATTTTATTATTTTGATGTTATATATGATCGGTATGAATTATTAAATGAATAGAATGGCCTAAAATATTTTTTAAAATAATATTTTATAAAATTTAGTTAAAATTTTAAAAATATGTTACGATGTATGTGTTCTAAAAATATAACATAAATAAATATATATAATAATTTTATTTGAATTATTTATGAATATATCTATGTATACATATGTATAAAATTATTTAAAAAATATATTGCGAAATATGCACTACACTCTTCACTCTACCAAACTATAAATGTGTATTTAAAAAATATATATATACACTATTATATATGTGAAGGCATGTTGACATCTTATTTTTTAGATTTTTTCAAAATAGCTACATGGCCAGTTATGTCCCAAATTCATTTTTTATTTTTTTTCAAATCTCTCAACTTCACGTGCCGTCACTTCTAGTATATCTACAAAGTGAACATAGAGAAGAAAGTGAGACTCAAACCTATGACCTTGGTTTGGTAAAGAAAACTTTTATCACTTAAGTGGCATGATTTTGTTTTGTTTTGTTTTTTATTTATTTGAATAAGCCACTAGTACTATTATTGAAGACTTCTCATCCTGTTGACACAAAACATCACATTTTGATTTTCAAAAATGCTCTTATACCCTATTTGAAATATAAAATTATATAGAAAGAAGACTACGACCCAAAACCAAGACCTTTAATTTAGTAGAAGAGACCCTTACTATTTGAGTAGCACATAATTTGTATGTTTTTAAATTTAAATCAAAATTTATAATTTTCAAATTATATATATATTTCAGATTATTAGTTGTAAGATTAAAAAATTTATCTATTTTGTTAGATATAAAAGCCATTGAAATATAATCTGAATAATAAAATTTACAATCAAACAATAAAATATGACTCAATCTTATGCTATAGTCCAATTGTGGATAAAACTTATTCTCTTATGTTACGATCAATTCTATTTTCCCTTGGCCTCCCATAATTTTGGGAAAAAATTACATAATTTAATGCAAATATCTTGTTCATGTGGTGATGACGTACATGCATACAGTTTTTAAAGAAGACTTCGACTTAACCAATGGAATTAGTTTAGGGGAAATCACACCAGTGAAATCTTTTTAAAATAAATATTATTTCACGAAAACAGTTTATAAGTTTAATTATTAAAATATATAAAATTTTTCATTAATCTATAATTACTTTTACAAATCTCTGCTGATTTGTTATTTCTCCATTAGTTTATTTGGTTATAACTTTTGTACCTTATTAGAAAGTTAGTAGAACGAATCTTCACTAGTCTATTTGTTGATATTTTTCTTTTTTCTAATTTATTTTATAAAAAAAAATTATTAAAAAAAAAAAAAAGACTTAAGCCAAGAGACATATTAGGCATTGATTTTCTCTGTCTTACTCAGATTTGTTGTTTTTTTTTTATATATATATGTTTTTTAAATTTGTTATGTGTCCAGATACATATTAACATGATTGTACACTTGATATATGAATTTATTAAATAATTTTTGATGGTTTTTTCCCTGTCATATTCATAATTTAATGTATATATTAAAGTTTGCTTTTATTTTTTAATTATATTTTTGTATAAATTATTTTATTAAATTTTTTTTGGCCCCTTAAATAAAATTAAAATTTTCAACATATTTCAGGTAAATAGATGATTAGTGTCGGACTCTTAGATGTTAACATATAAGAGCTTTAGATTCAAAAATAAAATTTTATTGTAAAAAATATTGGAAAACCAATTTTTGTCGTCATAAGAGTCAATAGTAAAATATCATCCCAAAAATAAATATAAAACAAAAAACAAAATAACCTTTAGTGACAAAGTTTTGAAAATGTTGCTAATACATGCAAAATTATATAGGAAATGCAAGAAGTGTCAATCAATATAACATGGTTATATATTAAAGGAAAAATATCAAAAAGAAAAAAAAAATGAAAAGTATAAAAAATAATTACAAATTCATGAAAGTACGACACTCATTTGCATAATTTAATGCATAAATTCTTTGTAGTTTCATGAATTTATAATTATTTTTTCAACTTTTCACTTTTTTTTATATTTCCCTTATATTAAAAGGAAATGCATGAGGAATAATATGACAACTTAGATATCGTGTTAAAGAATAGGTGAAGTGCGATCAGATTTCTCCACTTAAGAAACTTCATTGGAGAACGTTTAAAGAAGATATTTTTTTAAGCCTTTGGGAGAGGAAATGTTTTATTAATATTTTGTTATTGAGGCGAATGGTGTAAACAGTACCGTTCGGTTTGGTGCTAAACCTTATCTGAATATTGACTATTGGCTACAATTCGGTTTGTAGGTTTGGTGCAAATGAGGGACTTGAATGAAATTTTAAGATGTTTTATAAAAACTTGTAAAATTTCAAATAAATAAAGAAAAAGTATGAAAGTTGCTCTATAAATGTTTCATTCTCCAGTTTTTATCACAAAAACAGTATTGTAGTAGTAACTTATCTTCTAATGTTTAAAGAATTTAAATATAATATTTTGGTTGGTTCGAATTATATCGATGTAAAAATTTTCAAAATTGAAACAAATTTTACATTATGAAAAACAAACCAAAAATCAAAATTTCACTCTAAACAAGGCTCATGTAAAGTGAGTTTATTTTGTTGGCTCTTTAGATGATTTTTTTTTTTTTTTTAATTCATGGGGTCATTGGATAAAGAGGATTTTATTTTTTATTTTTTTATTAAGCTTTAGATAGATTTTTAAAATTTTGAAGGGCATATTTTTGACACATCTTGAAAAGGACAGTAACCATTTTATGTCATTCACTAAATAATTGTAAGCCTTTTACCCAAATGCTGCCATATAAATGCTTTCTCATTCCTAGTTTTCTCTAAAGTCCATAATGTTGCATAGAAGGTTGCCTCCCAAATCATTTTCTCCAACTTTCAATTTTTCAACCAGTATAGCACAAGACCTTCTGAGGAAACAAGAACTGACCATTTAATTTTCCCAAGTTCAACTTGTTAAAATCTCATTCTAGGCCGGTTTGTAATGTAACACTACAACAAAAAGCACTTTCGGCGACCAAAAAATCGTTTTTCGTCGCTAAAAGTAGGAGAATTGGCGAAAATTGAGCACTTTTGCCGACTAAAATAGTTTAGTCGCCAAATATAATGCTTTTAGCGACTAAAAGGCAATTTAGTCGCCACATATAGGGCTTTTAGCGACTAATGGTTGTTTAGTAGCCAAAAGTCACGGTTTTTGGCGACTAAAATGATTTAGTAGCCAAAAGTCACGGTTTTGGCGACTAAACTTCAGTTTTGTCGCCGATTATAGCTGTTTTGGCGACTAAAAACTGTTTAGTCGCTGAAAGTGAAGCTTTTTGGCTACAAAAAAAAAATAGTAGCTAAAAACAGGGTTTTGGCGACAAAACTTCAGTTTAGTAGCCAAAAGGGTACCTTTTTGGCGACTAAAAACAGGTTTAGTCGCCAAAACAGGGTCCGTTTAGGCCTAAGTCACGGTTTTTAGCGACGAAATAACAATTAGTAGCTGAAAATGATATAATTGGCGAGTAAAAATTTAATTTAGTCGCCAAAAGTGGCCTAAATTTTTTTTTAGTAAATAATTTATTTTTTACATAAATTATATTGAATTAAAATAATTATATTTATATATATTGTTTTGTATTAATACCGTCAATATATTATATAAATAATATATATTGCAAATATATTCACGTGATGTTGTAGTGGCATAGTGGAGGGAGTGTGTTGCAAAAAAGGTTCGAATGTGGGATGGTTGGGCGCGGTTCGAAACTCAGAAAAACCAAAAGAAGTGGTTTTTTTTTTTTTTTTTGGCGGAACACCTTTGGCGACTAAAATATTAGTCGCCAAAAGTCTTGATTTTGGCGACTAAGCCGTTTAGTCGGCGATTGATCGAGTATTGGCGACTAAATTATTAGTCGGCAAATGTATGATTTCCAAAAGTCTAAAACACTATTGGCGACGAACATTTTGGTCGCAAAAGACCTATCTTTTGGCAACTAAAAAAATATTAGTCGCCAATACCTCTGGCGACCACATATCCGCGACAAATGTGGCGACTAAATAATTTTGTCGGGGAAAGTCAAATTTTGACTTTCGGCGACTAAAAACAGACTTTTGGCGACTAAAAATTTAGTCGCCAAAAGTGATTTTTCTTGTAGTGTAAACAAGTCAAGCTTCAACACATTTTAAAAATAGTTATGTAAATAAGTCGTATGTTTGGAAGCTCGTTAAGTTTTCAAGCCAAACTTAAACAGCCTACTACTTGGTATCAACTCAACTTGTTTGTAATCCTATCTACACCAGATATAGACTAATGTTCTTCCAAATGAGATTCCTACTCATAGCTTTGCTTCCGTTGAGCTCTCCTTCATAAGGACTTGATAGTAAATTCCTTCCAAGTTACTTAGTAGCTCCTAATAGGCCAAAGATTCCAGGATTGAGTCCGGCTCCCCTAGAATGATTTTTTTTTTTTTTTTTTTTGGTTGAGGTTTGGGAGCTGAAAGCTAAAATGATTATTGTACCACAACTTCTTTAGAATTAAATCTAGCCATCCAAAAAAATCACTGCATAGTCATTTTAAGAAAAATCACTCACCATAATTTTGATCTATATATCCACAAGGCAGAAGAACCTCATAAATACTTCCTTATGAGCTTTTCCATCTACCCAAACATCATTCTGAAGCTTTGTCGAAGAACCACAGCCGACCTTAATTGATAACCCTCCACTACAAGAAAAGTGGGTATATGAGACGGAACTATTTGCGACGGCACACTTGCCGTCTCAAAAAGTCACTTTTTGCGACGGCAGAAAATGCCGTCTCAAAAAAGCAGAGTATTTGCGACGGCACCATTTGTCGTCTCAAAAAAGCAGAGCATTTGCGACGGCACTATTTGCCGTCTCAAAAAATGAGAGTATTTGCGACGGTATTTTCTGCCGTCGCAAACACTCTCATTTTTTGAGACGGCAAATAGTGCCGTCGCAAATGCTCTGCTTTTTTGAGACGGAAAATGGTGCCGTCGCAAATACTCTGCTTTTTTGAGACGGCATTTTCTACCGTCGCAAAAAGTGGCTTTCGTGTTTTTTTTTTTAGTGAATATTTTTAAAATTTTAAATATTTTTTTTAGATGTACCTTACTTAGATGTATCTAAAAAAATAAAAAATTTATGAAAAAATATTTTTAAAAATTAATAAATACATAAAAATACAAAAAAAATGTATTGAATTATTGTTTTGTTTTTTTTTTATATTTTTGGTATTTAGTGAATTTTTAAAAGATTTTTTTTTACAATTTTTTTAATTTTTAGGTGTATTTATGTTAGGTGTGTCTAAAAATTTAAAAAAATACTTAAAATATTTAAAAAATTCAATAAAAACAGTATAACATGGAAAACAAGAAAGTATAATTTTCTCAAAAGAGTTTTTGGAAAACTCTAACCTAGCATAGTGATTGTGGTTTTGAGATAGCTTCATATATATACAGTCACAAAATGGTTTGAATAAATTCAACGGTATTTTTCTGTCGCAAAAGAAAATTAAAAAAAACAATGTCGTCTTACTCTTTTGATATAACATTTCTCTTTTCATTCATTTTTTCATCTTCTTGTCTCTCTGTCTCTATCTCTCTATTCTCTTTATCTCTTTCACTTATCACTCTTCTTTCTATGTCTGTCTGTTTCTCTCTCTCATTTTCTCTCTGTGTCTCTCGCCTATCTCTCTTCTCTTTATCTCTCTCATCTATTTTCTCTCTCTGTCTCTCTCGCTCATCTCTCTTATCTCTATCTCTCTCATTTCTTTTTTTTTCTCTCTCTCTCTCTTATCTTTCTATCTCTCTCGCTCATTTCTCTTCTCTTTCTGTCTCTCTCTTTTTCTGTGTCTCTCTTTCGCTCATCTCTTTTCGCTCTATTTTTCTCTCTTTTTGTCTATCTCTCGCTCATCTCTTGTTTCTCTCTCTTTTTCTATCTTTCCATCTCTCTCTCTCTCTCTCTCTCTCTCTTTCTCTCTCTATCTCTTTTCCTGTCTATCTCTCTCTATCCCTGACTCTCTCTCACTCATCACTCTTCTCTCTCTCTCTGTCTACTTGTCTATTTGTCTATTTCTCCTTCACTATGTTCGCCTTGCTCACTCTCTTATTCCCATCTTCTCGATTTATCGAGCTCCTTCTCGATTTATCGATCCACTATAAGAAAATACACTTTTAGCAACCACTTTGTCTATCTCTCTCTCTCGCTCATCACTCTATCTCTGTCTCTGTCTCTGTCTCTCTCTATCTCTCTTCTTTATCTATCTCTCACAAAATTAAAATATTTAAAATATTTAAAAAATTGATTTGAATTAAGTTTTGAAAAGAGTTTTGAATTATTTGTCTTCTTTATTTATTGAGCTCCCTTTCGATTTATCGATCCACTACAAGAAAATGCACTTTTAGTGACCATTTTGTCTCTTTCTCGCTCATCACTCTGTCTCTTTCTCTGTCTCTCTATCTCTTTTCTCTATTCGTCTCTCACTCATCTCTCTCTCTCACCACCCATCTTCTCTGCCACATTTACCACTACTGCAAATGCCATTCAACTACCACCACTCTTCTCTTTCTCTCTTTCACTCATCACTCTTCTTTCTCTGTTTGTTTGTCTATCTGTCTATTTGTCTATCTGTTTGTGTGTCTTTCATTCATCTTTCTTCTCTCTATCTCTCTCATTTGTCTTCTCTCTATGTCTCTCTCGCTCATCTCTCTATCCCTCTCATCTCTTTTCTCTCTCTCTCTGTCTCTCTCGCTCATCTCTCTTCTCTCTATCTCTTTATTTTTCTATTCTCTCTCTCGTTCATCTCTTTTCACTCTCTTTCTATATGTGTCTCTCATCTCTTGTTTCTCTCTATTTTTCTATATGTCTCTCTCTATTTCTTTCTCTCTCTATCTCTCTATCTCTCTCTATATATCTCTTTCTCTCTTTATCTATCTCTCACTTATCACTCTTCTCTCTTTCTTTCTCTCTCTGTGTCTGTTTGTCTGTCTCTCACTCTTCTCTCACTCTTTCTCTCTATGTGTCTGTCTGTCTGTTTGTCTCTCTCCTCCATTGTGTTCAAATTGCTCACTCTCTCCTTCATCTCTTCTCTATTTACCGAGCTCTCCACTACAAAAAAATGCACTTTTAGCGACCACTTTGTCTCTCTCTCGCTCATCACTCTGTCTCTGTCTCTCTTTCTCTCCTCTATTTGTCTCTCACTCATCTCTCTCTCTCTCACCACCCATTTCTTTTACCACCTTCACCACTACTGCAAATGCCATTCCACTACCACCATTACTACCACTGTTGCCACTTCACCTCTACGACTACCATTACCACTACCATTGCCACCACTCCACTACCACCACTACCACTACTGCCATTACTACTACCATTACCTCGCCTTCACCCCTGCCACTCCATCTATTCTACCACTACCACAACTTCACCACTAATCTCCTTCGCCATCACCACCACCACCACCATTATCTCTTATCCACCACCTTCACCACTACTGTCGCTTCCTCTCCTCTACCACAAAAAATTAGTTCATGATTTTTAATAACAAAAAAAAATGGGCCACAGAAAAATATTTTTCATTGACCAGAGAAAATTAACTTTTATTTTAGTGGAAAATATTTTTCATTAAAATATTACCCCTACTTCTACCAAATAAAAAATAATAATATTTTTTTTCATTAAAATAAAAATGAAATAAATAAATTTTCAATCTTAGTAACTAAAAAAAAAAAGAATTGTTTTTTAAAAAAAATTCATTAACTACAAAAACAGATATATTTTAACAAAAAATAAATTTTTTTGACGACGACAACCCTCGTCGTAAAAAATAAATAAATAAATAAATAAAGGCGTTATTTTGTTATTTAAATTTCATTTCTGACTAAAAAAAAAATTATTTTTTATTTTTTATTCCCGCCCATTTTTTTCCATTCCCGGGCCACACCCCCCCCCAAAAAAAAAAATCCCTAATCTCTTCCCCCCTCCCAATCTCAAGCCCAAAAATCCCTAATCTCTTCTTACCCCCCCTCTCTCTCTCTCGATCGACGGCGAGCGGCGTCGGACCAGCGTCGTCATCGGAGGAGGAGCAGCGTCGGAGGAGGAGGAGCAGCGTTGGAGCAGCAGCAGATCTTCCGATGTTGCCTGGCCTCACCAAGTCCTACCCCGTCACTCCTTGTATTCACAGTTTTATCATAAAACAGTATCTGATATGTGTTCAAGTATCTGATGATTTGATTCCTGAAAATATTCTCTGTTTATTTTGACTAGGTCATTTTTGAAGGGGTTTATGCTTTGCACCCTGATATCAGAAAATCACTAGACTTGTGGATTGCTGTTGTAAGGATGAATGCCACTTCATTTCTGAGGCTTTATATTTTATTTTTTTGTTGATTAACCTTCTTGTTTCTCGTTATCTGTATCAATTTCTTTTGGATAAGTAGAAATACTTGTTATGAGATAACCGGTTGTTTGAAAATAGGTTGGAGGTGTTCATTCACATCTTATTTCTCGAGTTCAAAGGGACAAAAGTAGAGTTGGGTGCTTTATGTCCCAAAATGACATTATGACGACAATGTTTCCAATGTTCCAGCTGCACATTGAACAACATCTTGTTCATGCACATGTTAGTAGATTCGAAACCATTTGAGGCTTATTATTGTTGCATAATTTATTGTTTCATGTTTTTTTGTCAAAGAAAGAAAAATCATTTTTCACTCTGAAATATTTTAAAGGTTGCCATGGCTTTTTTATATTTGACTATTTTGAACCTTTTCTTTTTTATCAAATCCAGTTTAATTTTTTTTTTTTTATCATTGATTCAGAAGTATCATAATTTTGTGCAAAAATTTTGATATATGATATTTGTGAGATTTAAACCAGGGTAATATTGATGTAGTGACTACATATATCAAACCTTTAGAATTACTCACTGCAGGTTATGGTGGATAATTTCTTATATGCATGCATTGCCTTATCTTTTGCTAATTATTAGAATTATTCTTTAGCAGTAACAGGCATGGATTCGAGATAATTTTGACCAGATATCAAGTTTAAAATCTATATGTTGATTTTGTTTTTCTTGTTTCGACTTATGGATTGTTTTTAATTACCAATTCAAATTGCAAAGTGAGATGGATTGGTTAAGTAAAATTGAGCATCAAAATATTGTTTCGCTATTGGGTTACTGCATTCATGGCGAGGCAAGGTTTCTTGTTTATGAGATAATGCATAATGGGTCTTTGGAATCCCAATTGCACGGTATTTAAAAAAATTAAAAAAAAAAAAAAAATTTCACTGTCCACAGGAATATGCTAATTTTTTTTTTCTTTTTTCTAACTTATATTTTTTATTGATATTTTAGGCCCATCTCATGGATCGACTTTAACTTGGCATCTCCGGATGAAAATTGCTCTAGATGTTTCAAGGTATGCCAATCTTCCAATATCTTGTTACTATATGCATCTTTAATTTCAGAAAGTACCAGGTCTATTATGTTATTTTACTTTTGAAAGTAAACCCACTCTTGATTGCTTTGATGAAACTATGTTATCAATAACTTGGCACACATTATATTGGAGTCCTTTCTGACAGAGGGATACATCTGCGTAGGTATGTCTAATAACAATTAGTTTTATTGAGAAAGATTGATCAACTAGAGATGCCCTGGTTCTATTGTTTTGTTTATTTATGAAATTTTGCCCATTTAATACGTGCTTTCAACTTAATGCAAGTTATAGGGGTCATTATTTTCAAATATGGCTTTGTCTTATACTTTGTTCACTTCTATATAAAGTTGTAAACATTGTGCAATGGATTTTCTTTAGATGGAATTTTTTTGTACTTTTGTTCTTTTACAAAACCCAAAGGAAATTAAATTGTTGAAGAAACTTGTGAGGTTGAAAAATTGTTCATTCTTACCTATCAGACCATGTGATCATCATTCAAAACAATATTTTTATTGATTTGAACCTAAATATTTCATATTTATAAGATATATTTAACATCTAAGTGTGTAGATAAATTTTTCTCACCAAGCAAAGATTTTAGTTGCCTCTAATACTCTTCAAATCAACAAAAATGTTAACTCTAAAATTCTCTGAATGGAATTATTATTATTTTACTTGGAAAATGCCCCAAAAAATCACCCACTTTCAAAAAAGACAGATCAACTGCAAGTTCTCCATAGGGGTGTTCTCCTCTTTTTAAAATTAACTTTGACACCAAAACACAACACATACAAACAGAAAAGTTGAGTTTCCATTCTTATATATTCTTGCTTCCAGATCTAGCATATAACAGAAAAGTTTAAAGTGATCATATATGGTCTGTTTGGTTGTTGAGAAAATGCTAAAAGTCAAGAAAAAAAATCATATATTGAAGATATCAAAAGAAAAATTAGTTAGTTTTATCTCCTCATTGTTGATAAATGTGCAATTGCCTTCAATATTACTGGTTAACCAATCTACCAAACCTGTCCAATTTGATAGAGGAACATTCATAGTGCACATATCCTGCATAACTTGTCCAATTTGACAAACCTGTCAAACCTGTCCAATTTGACAAACAGGTCAATTCCACCTAGAACCATGAATAATAGTCTCCTCTAGGTCAATTGTCTTTAATTATTCTGGTATTTAATTCCTGCTATTTGTGCTGAATAGGTTAAGATAGCTCTTCTTGGCCAATTTTTTTTGTAATAATGATTAAAATCCCGTTCCTATAGTTCCTATAGACAGTTCACAACTTTCTTCAGATTGTCCATTAAAAACTCAGTAGATCATTTTTTTTCTCCAACTAAATTGTTGATTTGTTGTTTACAGGCTGTTAGGTGGGAAATTCAAAAAATATTGACACAGAGAGCAGCCTCATTCAACATTGCCTTGGACGATGTGTCTATCACAGGCCTAACTTTTGGGAAGGAGTTTACAGCTGCAATTGAAGCAAAACAAATTGCTGCAGAAGAAGCTGAGAGGGCCAAGTTTGTTGTTGAGAAAGCGAGCAGGACAAGAGATGTGCTATTATTAGAGCCCAGGTGAGAGAAGTGCTTTTCAACTTCATCCATATGTTTATTTAGTGTTTGGATGTAACTATATTTTATTTGTCTGGTCGTGCACTTCAAAGTTAATTTGATATATATATATATAGATAGATTATAGTGTCGTCAGAGTGTTGTGCCTTTTCTTAGCATTTATGTATTTTTGAATTTGGGGTTCTCTTAGTCTGGATCTTGAAAAATCAGTTTTCTTGTTTTTGGCACCAGTATTGTAATAGATTCTAGGTGGATCCTGGATTCTTTCTGCCTCAAGTAAACTTTATTTTTTAAAATTTCTGCAGTCAAAATTGAAGATGGTTTCTCTTGCTGCAACATTGTCTAGGAAATTGAGGAATCAGAAAAGATGGATGAGGACAGCAAGATCATTGAAGAGCTTAAAGAAAAAAATGAGTATCAGAGACTACAAATACTACATTTGGAGAAAGCTCTGAAGCAGACAATTGCAGGTCAAGAGGAGGTTAAGATGATCAACAACAATGAACTTCAAAAGTACAAGGAAATCATTGATGACCTAAATAGAAAATTGACAAGCTGTATGAGTACGATAGATGCCAAAAACGTTGAGCTTCTAAATCTTCAAACTGCTTTAGGCTCATACTATGCTGAACTTGAAGCTAAGGTAAACATTATCTCTTCTTGTTTGCTTTAATAAACACAATAGGCAAGCTAGTCCCATCCAGTCTTCAAATTGTGGCTTTTATGTTGATTCCAGGTCAGGAACATTTGGAAGGAGATCTGGCACATGCAAGAGAAGAATCAGCTAAACTTGCTGAGCTTTTGAAGGTTCGGTACTTTTTCACTTCTCAGTGTTATGGTTTCATTTTCTGTATTGCATTTGTTTTAGAATTATAACAAATTTATTTGTTCATTTTCATTTGTAATGGTGATCCAATGATGCATCAATATTAGTCCTTTTCATCATTTGATAGTGGAATTTATCAATGAACCTGGTTGTGTGTATGTGCAATATAAATGTCACCAACATTTTTAGCCCATATATTTAAACAGGTTTTCACTTTATTTGAATGACATTTGTCTCTCTATAGGTTTTTTTTATTATATGGTCTATTTGTTGATTAAGTTTTTGTTGTTAATCTGAGATTTTGTACTGAGCTTAAAAACATGGAAGTATCTTTGGATAAATTTCTTTCCCCAGTTTCTTGTGTATGAAAATGTCTTTGCTTTCACCAGGATACACATCAAAAGGCAGAGATATCACGGAAGGAGAAGGAAGATATCTTGGAAAAGCTTTCACAATCTGAAAGGATACTAGCAGAAGGAAGAAACAGAGTAAATAAGCTTGAGGAAGACGATGCATAACTACGTTATTATGAAGAAATTGTGAACAAAATCTTTTATTATGAAGTATCTTATTATTTTAGTAATGAAATTTGGTTTATGTTATTTTGAATTATGAACAAAATCATGTATTTAAACATTATATATGTATTATGAAACATTATGTAGCGGGATAATTTTGTTGATGTGTAATTATATGAATGGAAAAATGTTTTATTATGAAGAAATTGTTATTTTTCTATTATTATGGAGAAATTTTAATATTTTTATCGTAGGATGTTTTTTTCTTTTTTGTGACGGCATTATACCGTCGCAAAAAATAGAAAATTTTAATATTTTTATTAATTTTGTTACAAGTTTTACTTTTTGTGACAGCATTATGCTGTCGCAAAAAATAGAAATTTTATTATTTAAAATAGAAATTTTATTATTTTTTAATACTTTTTGCGACGGCATTACACTGTCGCAAAAAATAGAAAATTTCATATTTTTAATACTTTTTGCGACGGCACCACACCGTCAAAAAAACAGTGTTTTTCCCGTTGCAAAAAAAGACTATTAGCGACGGTATTTTTTGCTGTCTCAAATAACATTTTTAGCGACGGTAAAATAGTCCCGTCACAAAAAAGTTAAGAAATTTCAAACGTTATTAGCGACTGCACAGTGCCGTCGCAAAAAGGCAAAAATGCCGTCGCAAAACATTAGCGACGGCACTGTGCCGTCACAAAAACTCTTTTGCAACCCTTGCATTTGCGACCCCCTCTTGCTGTCGCAAAAAGTCATTTTGCCGTCGCAAACAGTATTAGCGACGGCATTAGGAGTATTAGCGACGGTATTTTACCGTCGCAAAAAGTCAATTTTTTTTGTAGTGCTCCCAACAAGACATTCCAAAATTTCGAAAATGAGGCGATCTAAGGAGAGAATTGGCTTTCCATACCTTTGACCAATGTTTTAAAAATCGGCCTGGTGAGCGAACCGGAAAAGGGATCGGGTGGACGGGTCACCGGTTCAACCGTCGAGTTGGACCGGAATCGAACCGTGATGTAATAAATATATTAAAATTATATTTAAATAAAAATATAAGTAGTAATTTATAAATTAAAAATATTAAATTATCTTAAATATTGGTCCTAATATTTTTTTTTACTGAAAAATATAATAATATATTTTAAAATATTATTAATTTCAATTTTGGAAGATGAAATCAAATATTTACTATTCCCTCCATATGATTTTAATTCAAATAATTTGATTAAAAGGAGAGCAAAAATTTTGGAGGGATATCAAAATTTCAATATTCCCTCCAATATATTTGATTGAATCCCACATGAATTTTTTGAGTCTTTTTGAAAGAATTTCTTTCTTATAAATAGGTGAAGACTTTCACAATAATTTTATCAAGCTCTTAATGGGATTCCTCACAAGAGGAGACCCTTGAAAAAGAGTTTCAAATTAAAATTTTCTCATATTCTTATATTTTAAGAAAGAAAATAAAATAAAAAAAGGGAGAAAGAAAAACTAAAAAAAAAAAAAAATTTCGAGTTGGACAGCCCGGCGAACTGGCTCCGGGTCGACCGGTTTGCCGGTTCAACCGCCGATTTTTCCGGTTCTCGCTAAATACGCCGGTCTTCATCCTTGGCCGGTTCAGAGGGTATGTCCAGACCGAAACCCCGACCGGTCGACGGTTTAACCAGTCGAACCGGCTGGTCCGATCCGATTTTCAAAACCTTGCCTTTGACAATTTTTACTGATCTGAACAGTCATGAAACCGAACAGCCATCTAGGCAATCCTATACTTTTCCACACATAATTTCTTTCCACTCCAAACCTCCACCAATAACTTATTTTTTATTTTTTATTTTTTGTAGTCACAGTGCTCCATCTTAAAATGATGTAATTTCCTTCATCTTCATTGTCACCCTTCAAAAAACATTTTTCAAATTTTCTCAAGTGCCTTTGTCATACTTGCAAGAATTCTGAATCAAGACATGTAATATCTGGGCAAGTCCAATAATTTTGATTTAATTGAAGTAATTCTACCTTTCTCAACAATTGGTAGCCCGGTTTTTAGTCTTCTCCCAAAAGCATTCCAAGATATAAGAGATGGTCCTTGAATTGCTTTTTTCATGCATAATTATGATAATCCAACTCCGCATAACCAACTTTCTTGAAAGTTGATCTTTAAACTCGAAATCCATTCAAAGCATCTCAAGATCTCCTCTTTGCATTTTTCTGAAGAAGATGACAAAAACTTCGATCTCCAATTCTGAGAAATCAACAACGTAGACCATTTGTAGAAACCAACTTCCTTGGCATAAAATGTTTTTGACGATATTACTTTCCACTTTGCTAACCATCTCTCAGATTAGAGATGGCCATTTTAGTCCGATCCTCGGGGCTTGTTCATACTTGTCCAAATGGGAAAATTATTCAATACTTTCGGAGCACCACGTGGTCATACTCCAAGCCAATCACCAATTACCAGGTCCCATGTTATTCCTCATCCCTAACATAAATTGTGGACCTTTACGTCTCTCCACCAATCAAAACCTTATGGAGCACCATGCATCCATACTCCAGGAGTACTGAATAATCACCCGTCCAAATGAGATAGATTTTATCCGACTTGACACTTATGTGGGGTAGGAGTGGATTATATTTTGATCACTCGCAACGGGGATAGGGCAGGGGCGAGAATCACCTCTCCGGTCCAAACCCAACCTGATGTAAATAATATATATATATGTATATGTAATATAATTATATATAAGAAAGGAATATTAAAAGTCTATGGCTTTATTTAAATATAAATAAATAATAATCTTAAAAGTCTCACTGTTTATATATATGGAAACAAGAAAAATTATGAGGTGCATGCGTGTAAGTCCTAATCAATGGACTAATTGTCTAATAGGTTCTATGAGAAAATTTGTCATAAAAAAGTCGCCAATTGTAAGTTTTAGCGACAATTTATAAAAATCATGACAACAAAAAGTCACTAATTGTCAATTTTTAGTGACATCTATAAAAAATTGTCACAAAAAAATTATTTTTAGCGACAATTTTACTAAGACTTATTTTCAATAGGAGTTGATGAGAATTAAGTCTAACTATTAGGACTTATTGGTAGTTTACCCACAAATCATTTACTGTGTTACGGATTTAAATAATTTTCAATTTTTTTTGTTATTTGAAATGTAGTCGGGTATCCGCGGGGGCGATGATGGGGTTGAAAAATGCCACCCATAATGGGGACAAGGGCAGGAGTAGGGTTTAAAAGCGAGACAGGAGCGGAAGCGAGGAATGACAAACCCGCCCCAAACCCGCCTCATGGCCGTCCCTACCTCAGACTTTCCAAGTAACAAGTTTCATTTTAATTAGGGTAAATTATGCAAATGGTTCCTGTAGTTTACACGATGTGTCAATTTGGTCCACATTATTTTATTTTACTCGATTTTGCTCTTTAATTTAGCGAATTGTATCATATTGGTCCAATAAATAATAGCCATTAGGTTTGGTGGACGGAAACTCAAACGATGTGTCAATTTGGTCCATGTAGTTTACATGATGTACCAATTTGGTCTCTGTAAAAATCGAGCAAATTAAAACAATAGGGATTAAATTAACACATCGTGTAAACTATAAGAATCAAATTGACACATCATTTGAGTTTCCGTCCACAAAACCTAACGACCGTCATTTATTAGATCAATATGACTCAAAAACTGTTAGATTAAGTAACAAAATCGAGCAAATTAAAATAAAATGAACCAAATTAACACATCGTATAAACTAGAGATCATTTATATAATTTACCATTTTAATTATTGATCATTTTAGGAAAATTCACTCCTACATTTGATCATCTTCATTCCATTTCCACCGGCTTTTGAGCTTCAACTTTTTTATTGTCACTAAATTGTGGCACATTTAATGACAAATTCTTGTTGTGGCCGGAGTATTGGACATTTTGAGATGGATTCAAGATTCATTCTAGAGTGCAAACAAAAAGTAAAAATAATATAATTTTTATCAGCAATAAAAAAAAAGTAAATTATATTACTATTAATTAAACATTTATCGTCAACATATCAAGTAAAAATATATAAATGAACCATTTTTTTTGTCTACACTAACTTATTATATGTCTCAGTCTACTACATATATACTATGATATGATCAATATCAAAACCTCAATATATATCTTTTTCAATAAATGTGATCAAATCATCTTTAATCCTATTAGGCAATGGAAAATATTTGGGATCTCCATAAAAGAGAACCCCCATGACCCTCACTGATGTATTGGCTATTGATGTATTTGAATTTTGTTGGAGAGTTGTGTCTGACAGTGACATGAATAGTTTAGACCATTTTGAGAGTTGTGGGGGTTGTGTTTTGTGGGGATCTCTATCATTACTGTTATGCAATTTAGACTTGACTAATTTCATAGTTGAATTGTGTGTTACTATGCATAGTTAAAAACAAGTAAAAATTAGCACAAGACAAATCAAGTTATGAATTAAAAGATGTTTCAATAATTTTCTAAGCTCATTTTTAAGAGTGTCATGTCAAATGTGACAATATTCTTATTTTCAAAAAATGAAGAAACAAGAATGAATGTGAAATAAGTGGTGTAAGCAAATTAAAGTATAAGAAAGAAAAAAAAAAAAATAAATAAAAAATAACACGTGGTTAGAAAACAATAATGGCAACAAACAAAGACAAATGTATTAATATAAATAATTCTACACAATGAACAAATATAACAAATAGCACAAATAACAAACATAAGGGATCAATATTAGATAAAACTTAATTTGAAAATTATTTTTAAATTCTTGTTATGTGTACCAAACTTTATAATTTGGTGGTGCGAACTACTATGATTATAGGGTGTGAAATATTCTAATTTCGAAATCATATTATTAAATATTAGTATAATATAAGAAGTGTTAAGAATTCTTGGAGGTGCAACCATCCTTACAATTAGTGACAACTTTTTGGCGTTGCATAAAGCATGGGTTATGAAGGAAAATTTATTAGGTGGTTTAGGCACACCACCTGACAATACTTCCACTAATCACCAAATGTTATGCCCGTTGTTGTTCCCTTGTGACCAAACACACAATCATGGACTTTATCTTCTTCATATTAATCACAAGACTCTTGAAAGACCATCGAATAATTAATGTTTCAAGACCACTAAATAACTTTTCATAATTAAGAGAGTTTGTGAAGACTGGCTTCTTGTGATGACTGGCTTCGCAATAGTAACAATCATTTGATGCCACATAAAATGAATTATTGGATTATTTCATTTATCAACGGGTGTTTGGGGTTTATTTATTTGGTATTTTTTTTTTTGGGCTTATTTTTGTCTTTAGTAAATTGTGTTTAAAAAAATTTCAAAAAGTTTTAGACTTGTAGATTTAGCTCGACAAGATGAACCGGAAAATTAAAAAAATTTGAAAAAATCCAAAATAAGTCCAAAAGAGATAAAAAAAAAAAAAAAAAAAAAAGCAAAAAAATAGTAGACTTTTTTTTTTTTTTTTTAAATTTATTTTGGAATTTTCAATTTTTGTTAGAATTTTTCAAAAAAACTTACTTTCTAGATTCGTTTACACAAGATGGATGGGAAAAATAAAAAAATTTGATATAATTTTGAAAAAAAAATCACTAAAAATAAAAACATTAAAAAAAAAAAGGTTGCTTTTGTAGGTGTTCTATATTAGAGGACTTGTTACTCAAATATAATAAAAATCTAGATATATATTCAATTGACTCATAAAAGAAGTAGAACAAAAATAATATTAGTGAATATTTGAAGTTTTTTGCATTTTGTTCCAACCAATAGAGAAAAAACAAACAAGTAAAATAAATTATTTGTAAAGATAAATCCACTCATGTCTTATATGTATCTTTTTGAGGCAAAGTCTCATATCTGGGACTAACCCCAATGTATTATTTGCATTTAAGAAATTTCAAACCTGAAATTGTGAAAATAATACACTTCCAAATCCCAAACTTTGACCACTCGTCCAACTCTTGGAGTTTCCTGCGATGTGCATCTACATGTCCTCATTGCAGCAAAAGCTTCACATCTGCATAAAAAATAAAAAATAAAAAATGGTTAGTGTGATATAATGTGTAGACAATAATATCGTTAAAATTTAAAGAGTAAAAACAAATAGGGAAAATTACCACAAAAAGAAAAAGAAGCCTATTTCTGTTTAGTATTTTGTCAATTTAAACTCTTTTGATTTGTTTTTAATTTAAATCATTTGTCTAGTTCTATTATGTAAAACAGATTGAAAAAATTTATTTAGACATTAAACTAAATTTAACACCCAATTGTATTTCTAAGAGTGAAATCCAAGGCTCACAGCACTTTGGTAACAACCCCTTAGTTAAGTTTTCCAACATGATTAACACCAACAAGAGAGAGGATCCGTGGTGTGCTGTTAGGCTTTGTTGCTGGGTGTATGCTGTACTACTGTTTTTTGGTGGGACTTTGAGAGGTTTGCTGGGCTGGTATGGTGTATTACCCAGATTGTATGCTGTTATGCTTTGAGGATTGATGCGTGTTGTACTGGTGTTTTGCTATTTTGCTGCTTGGTGTACTACTGTTTTGCTATTTTGCTGCTTGGGTGTATGCTGTATGCTGGGCTGGTATGGTATATTACTCAGATTGTGTGCTGTTAAGCTATACTGTGCTGGTGTTTTGCTATGTTGCTGTGGATTGGTGTATGTTGTTCTGCTTTATGCTGTCCTGTTGCTGTGTTGTAGGTTGCAGGTGTGTAGTGTTGGGATTTGATGGGTAGTGTGGGAGGTTTTTGGTCTGCTATGGAGGACTGTTTATTTATGGGAAGGATGCTTTATTGTACAGATCAGGAGGTGGTAGGGTGGTTTTTGGGCTGAACTGTTTGGGATTTGGCCTGCTGGTTGAACTCTGCTTCCTTGCTGGATAGTCATTTTTTTGGTCTCTTAGTTCGAAGGCGTAGTCTAGCTCTCTATCTGTTTGTCTTTTTTCTTGCTTTCTGTTGTTGGTTTCTCACCAACTGGCGCTGGGAGCTTCTGTTCAGCTCCAAGCTCCCCTTATTGATGTAATATTTCATACTGTGTTTGTTTTATCAATAAAGATTTCTTTTTGCTGATAAAAAAAAAAAACAAGAGAGAGGACCCTGAAATTATGAAAATTCTAAAGGACATCAATATAACTTACCCATATTATTAAAGAGTAGTTGCCGATCAAAAAACTATAATTAAAGAGTAGTTGGAAAATATTCTTGAGTTCACACTACAAGAATTTACACATTTTGCGACCACTTTTGCCGACCAAAAAAATTTTGGTCGCAAAAAAATGACATTTGGCGACCAAATATTAATTAGTCGCAAATGATCATTATTTTTGGCGACCAAATATTATTGGTCGCAGAAGGTTATATTTTGCCGACCAAAAAATATGTTGGTCGCAGAAAGTGGTATACTTTTGCCGACCAACTACAAATTTGGTCGCGAAAGGTCACATATTTTTTGGGGACCAAAAATTTGGTTGCGAAAAATTTATTTTCAGCAACCAAAAAAAATTAGTCGCCAAATTACTACGTTTAGCGACTAATATTTTAGTCGCCGTTGATTGAGATTTGGCGACTAAAAAAATTTATCGGCGAAAGAACCTGTTTTTACGACTAATTTGAGAGTTTGGTCGCCAAAAGTTTGGGGGGAAATTTGAAACCTGGGGGCGGGTATTGAATTTCAGAAATAAAATTCCAGATTGGGGTGATTTTCTTCTTCACACTGTTGATGCATCAATCGAACCCAGATTGGGGTAATTTGGTTTAACTCGTCTCCTCCCATTCCCTCTTTGTCTCTCTCTCCCTCTCTGTTCTTCTTTCCTACCCTCCCTCTTCCGCTCGCT